>JAYDZE010532883.1:0-15236 GCA_034509125.1 Monilaria moniliformis
GAAAAACTAGACATGGATGCTGCTAGGGAAAGAGGTTGGAAGGGAAAATTTACTAAACGTGGCAAAGTCATTCGGCCTGGAGCGATCAGGTTAAATGGGAAATGTCCATTAACACCTTTAGAGGTACTATATTATATAAATCTGTATATTATGAATTTTCACTTTTCAACTATATGATATATATATTTATATATCCGTATATTCTGAAATTTCACTTTTCATCCTTCTTTCTTATGTGAGTTTGTTAAAGACTCGTCACTTTTTATTTTTTAGTTCTCTAGAATATGATATTTTTGTTTCAATCATTTACATAAACCACTTCTTTTTCTCCTCTCTCCCTCTTTCATGGGGACTTCTCTCGTCATAAATTTGTTCAAAACACCTTATGTCTTATCGTAAAGGTTAAATAGCCTATAAGTATAGCACACCGTGGTGATTCGATGAGTGAAAGGTTCATCTGTTGTTGAACTTCATGGACTTAATAGACAGTGTGCAGCTGGGATTTCGTGATCTGTATTGTCACTGATGTGCAGTTGAAAATTCTGAAGAAAATATAAAGATTAAATTTGATCCATGTCTTCGATGTTCTAAGATCTGTTTTTGGTTTTTCTCTTTTAGAAAACTTGCTTTTGCATTTATGAGTAAAAAACAAAAAGATGGGTGTTGCATAATCTTATAACACCTTATATTGTTATCTCCTACTGATGTTTTATTGATCAGGTAGGTTTGATGCTAAGGGGAATGGGCTTCGACAAAAGTACATCAATCTATTTGGCATCTGGAAAGATATTTGACTCTGAGAGGTATATGGCCCCATTATTGGAAATGTTTCCGTTACTACAAACAAAAGAGATGCTGGCATCTGCTGAGGAACTAGCTCCATTCCAGGTGTGGATAAAGAACTACTTTTCTGTGTGATTTCTTTCTTATGTTCTTGTGTGGTGTTCAATTCTTGTTCACATGCTGTTATGCATTTTGACTCCATTATTTATTTCCAGAATTACTCATCCAGAATGGCTGCCATAGACTACACTGTTTGTCTTCATAGTGAAGTCTTTGTAACAACTCAAGGTGGAAATTTCCCTCAGTTTCTTTTGGGGCACAGAAGATATTTGTATGGTGGTCACTCCAGGACAATTAGGCCTGACAAGCGGAAGTTAGCATTATTATTTGATAATCTAAATAACGGGTAATGCATTTTTCTTCTCAATCTGTTATTCAATTTTCATGTGGATTGTTGGTGCTGGTTGTGCAGTCACCAGGAAATTTTAAATTATAAAGTGCTTCAAGTTTTAAATAGTGAAATCTTAAGGGACTCATAAATGAGTTATGAATTGGTTTCACTCTTTTCCTGGGATTAGAATTTGTTTTCTAGAAATTTCGTTACACATATAGATGAAACCGAGTTTAACTTAGCTGCACCTGTGAGCTTACTGCTGTTGTTTACTTGTCTGCAGTCTCATTTGACGACTTGAGTTTGTGTTTTATGGTTCTTTCTTGCGTCTGTTCACCTTATCAAGGGCAACATGCCAATGGTTTGATCATGAATGAGAAGAGTTGCTCTTACCTTTCATTATTTTGTCTACTTAATCGTCTTGATTGATTTATGAAGTTTCGCTCTTAAACATGTCCAGGATAACTTAATATCTCTCTTGGATGGTTTCCCCAGGTGGAAAAGCTTCAAGCGTCAAATGCTAAATATCCGAAGTCATAGTGACTCAAAGGGTATTGAGCTCAAGAGACCGAATGACTCGATATATTCAGTTCCTTGCCCAGATTGCATGTGCAAAGGGAACAAGACCGAGGATTCAAGATCATCATCTGCAACTTAAGGGGCCTTCCGTTCCCTTTAAGTTGTGCACACATGTGGCCGCTGCTAACCCGATATCTCGATTCTGATTCTTTGATTTTTTTAGCTCTCCCTCGTAGAGAGGACGCCACTCTGCTTATCCAGATTGTGGATAGTAATTTGTAGGAAGAATATGATTGTTTGCAGGGTATTCATCTGCATCTTTTTGTGCACGATGCAAAGGGTAGGTATAAACCCTATAACTTACTGGAACAGCATGAAAAATCGCCCTACATCAAATTCTTCAGCTTAGCTACAGCATCATCTGACTCATTGTGAATCAATCGACTCAAGAAGCTCCGACAAAAGATTGTTTGTGGAAGATGCTCGGACATGTCTCGCGCATGTCCATGTTTGTACTGTACATTAGTGATTCCAGCTGTACAACACGCTAGAGCAGGATCAATTCATTCAAGTGTTCTAAATTGTAAAATACATTGCATTTCATCCCTCCCCTTCACATATACTCTCCATGTATCAATGCAGGAAAAGAATTAGTAAAAACGAAACAGATAATTGCATGTGCTGTAAGAAAACAGATCACATTTGTGCAGTGTTCTTGATACTATTGTGCAGTGTCTGGTTTCAGTTAATGTGTGGCTTTCTTGCTTCAGAGTCTGTCCAGATTTTGTGGTCGGAAAAACTTCCAGTAAAAGACACTAGATTTGGTTGGTTCTGTATTGGCTAAGTGGCATCAACTTTGATGAGTTTTCAACTTGAAAATTACTGCAGAAACTAAAGTTACACACATCACATGTTTCTTCACTTCCTAACCATCAGTTTTTTGTCGGAAGAAACTCGAAAAACTGATTAGGAACTAATTTAGTTGAAACATAAACATCGTCAATCTCTTCCTCAGTTGAACTCAAACCATTGCCACTCACTGGAAAGAGCTCGAGAGTTGGATTTTCTTCGATTCTGTGTTCGAAATCATCGTTCTTCTCCGGGGAAAACAGTTTGCAGAGGTTGGGTGCAATCAAGGGGTAGCCATTTTCTTGGCTCTGATGAATAATTTTTTTGTCGGGAGAGATGCATGAAGAAGACAAGTCCAATGCTACTCTGCAGCTGGTTTCTGTACGATTCGCTGTTACACTCTGTTGCTGCAATTCCAGTTGTGCCCACCTCTCTCTTTTACATTCTTCCACCGCTCCTCCTCCATAGTACTACAAAGAAGAAGAAGAAGAAGAAGTTAAAAGAGTGCGTTTTGATTAGATTCCTCTATTAAAAATCGTGTTTCCTAGTCTAGCATTATAATGCATGTTTAATAATGTACATGAACAAGAGAATATATATATGAGTAAATAAAACATGGTATTGTAGCTACAATTCATAGTTAATTTTTTAGATTTTTAAAAAATTTAATTTTCTTATCTGAAGAAAATATATATATGAGTAAATAAAGATGCACTCTGTCCAAGATGTTTGAATCTTTTCATGACAACAGCTCCAACAGAAAGCATGACAATGTGCAGCTTTTGGGTCTCATTCTTTCTCCATCATACAAAAGGGTAGTATCATTTTGCATTCAACCTTGTGACCTTCATGCTACCATGTTAATCTCTGCTTCTGCTTATTAAATATGTCTCCCAGGTCAAATATTTTCGAGTTTTGTGCACTGTTATTACTAAATAATTGTGCAATATAGGAGTCTATATACTACTACTACCTTTGAAGCTGTGCTGCAATTTGACATTGTAGCCACTTTCTTAGGATGCTCCATTTCCAAGTATTTCCTGCTTAATTCTGCAAGGTCAAATCATGCTTTTATCTTCAGAAAATCTTACTTTTATTCAAAGAATATATATTGCGTCTAAATAAAAAGAATTTGACATATTCTTATTAAATTCATGTACTTATTGCATTATTTGTGTGGGGGGTCTACTAATAACATTCAATCTATTTTTCTATTTGGAATCCCAATTGTTAAACACTAGCTAGTGTGCGTCGTCAACATCATGTACATTAACACACCAACTGTCTTCAACGACGATAAAGTCTTCAAATATCTATTTTTGCAAACATGCATGCACTATAAAATAAGACACCATATCTAAACCTATATAAAGGAGCATTGTCTATAAATTATCATCTGCATATTTTATCCTTCTTATATAATTAATGAGTAATATATATATATATATATATATATATAAATTATACTTTTTTAATTTTAAGAACAATTATATAATATTATATAACATATTCAATTATAAATTCATCATATCAATTGACAACACACGTACTCCCCTACCAGTACATCCAAATTCTTGCATTGTGACTCTAAAAATCATGACATTAATTTCCAAAAGAAAAAACTATTGTAACATGTAAACTAAATTAAACAAAGATATATAAATTAAGTTATAAAAAAACCTGATTGTTTTGTATGTGGGATGTGATGGTCTTTGGCAGCCAAGAGCTCAAGCTGTCGACGTTTCTTCTGTCTGTCTCTAGCTTTGTGGTTTTGAAACCAATAAAACACATTCTTGCCTTCGATCTTTCCAAATCTTCGAAGCTTGGCAGCAATCTGCTGGATTTGTTCAGCAGATGGCGTTCGTGTTCCACGCCGATACATCTCTTCAAGAGCCTGCACTTGCTCCGGCGTCGGATTCCATCTCGAGCTCACCAGCGGCGCCCCTCTATTCATCATCTCTCTCTTACCCCCATAATCATGACCTACCACATTTTCAGATTGAAATATTATAAGAAAATGACACGAGCATTATATCCAAGTGGTAACAAACTCAATATGAAGAAATGAAATTACTCCATGAGTTGAGTTTAGGGTTGTGAAGGGAGCAGAAATGGTTGAGTGGGCGAGGCATTAGAGGCCGAAGCGCACGGCTGCCAACGGGATCGCTCGACGACATCGATCGATATAATCTTGATTTTCTTGGTGGAGAGATGAGGTTGGAGGTTTCCAACTAAAATATATAGCTATGAAAGGGATGGAGTTGACTGTGGGGAATCCTGAGTTAGGGATAAGGACTAGACTGGTAATTGCACAGATTCATAAGTTAAAAATAAAGAGAGGACTTCTTTTTTTGGGGTTTAAAAGAGGAGAAATTATACATGCAACTTCAGTAGGCGTGTGTATATATATAGACGTGCATGTATTTGTGATGTATGGTATGGTATGGTATGTATGAGTGTGTGCTTTGACACTTCACATTCGAAACAGAGAGGAAGGTGAAAAGGACAAAAGCGGCCAGAGAAACTGAACAGAAACATGGATGATGTGAAATTCTGGGAGATTTTTTATGGTAAAAGCGACGTGACAATGATGAGCTTATGACGACTACTGTCTCATTCGGTAAACAAGTTAACCTCTCCCTTTTATTTTTCTTTTATTTTTTAACCAGGGAATTCCACTGCCGTTGTGTCGGAGTGTGCATCCGGTAAGTTTCGATTTTGTGCAATAATATGAAAATCATACAAAAAGAATAAATTGCACTTGAATAATTAAGCGCGAAAGATCTGACCAAATATAAACTATATTTGTAAAAACATGTATGATAAACTTGACCAAGGATAAATCATATTTTAAAAACTAAATGCTGACACGACAGACTCAACCCAAAAAAAAAATGGCGGAATTCAAATTTGAAACTTTTAACCTAAAAAATACCCTATCCATCATTAGGGCATTTTTATAAATGAAATTAACATCTTTTTATTTATTCCCCAATGTAGTGATTATCTAAACAATTTCTTAATTAGCTTTTACCAAATTCTTATTTCGCACTAACTCAAAAAGATTTTGATAGTAAATTATTATACTTTGATCCTAAAATTTGGTATTATCCCTATAATTATTAGTCGCTTCATTGTGCAATCACCTCCAAACAGCTCGTTCGATTGTAGACCAGCTCATGCGTCAACCTATTTGCGTGTGACAAATTTAATAGCTTATCTGCAGGTTTGGTTTTACCTCTCTCTCTCTCTCTCTCTCGCTCTCTGTGATTGTGATTGTGAGTATGATTTTATTGTGGTGGATTAATGCTCAACTAAACTCCTCAACTCCAGAATTTAGTTCTTTGTCTACCCAAGAAGGTTGGCCTTTAGTGCAGCAGTGTTTTTAGTTAAAGAGCGATTTATATGCGGCACGTCATTATTGAGAAATTATATATGCTACCTAGCTAGCTAAGCATATAATATATTGCCCACCCTTTTTAATATTTTGGGCACACGTGCAACCATATTCTTTATTACGCCCCTTTATTGATACCCATTTTTGTAACGACTAACCAAGTCAACTATATTCTTATCAATTCATCTCCTTAAATCCATTTCATTCTTTTAATTGGTCGTCGCCCTTTTTCTAATTTCTTTAAAAAGGGAATGTAATATACCAACATAATTTAATTATGATCAAGAACGAAAAGCAAAATATATTTAAAGAGATCACCATGCACATAACTAATCACTATATATATAAAAGTAATCATGGTTCCTAGATTAACTCATTAAACTAGTTTGTATGTGACCAACCATACCCCTATATGTATTACATATATTAATTATATCTATTTTTTATAATCTACATAAGGTAAGTATAGAGAGAGAGAGAGAGAGAGAGAGAGAGAGAGAGAGAGAGAGAGAGAGAGAGAGAGAGAGAGAGACTCCTTTTGTTCTTGTTTGAAATTTTATCTTACTACATATTTACTCATCGCTAGCAAATATCTTATTTGGATTTATATGAACATAGAAATTGCCAAGAATTACCTTCACTTCTCTTATGCGAGACTTCCATATTTTACCATCTCATAAAAACATGCAGTGATGCAATCAAGTAAAAAAAATGCATTCAATGCCACAAATCATGTCTTAGTGGTTTTATTTTATTTATAATATATAAGTGATATATAGGTTATATACATGCATATTAATTTACTTGAGATTAATGGAGATAGAAATATGTGGCCAGTTGACAAGAGATGTAAACAAACATCAGATACTTGCAAAAGTGATATATAAAATATTGATAATCTAATAAGCATACCATATTATCCTCATCTTGTAAGGGGCTAGCTGAAATTACGTTGTAATTTTGGTGGACTAGTGTCCCTATAGCATTTATAGATTGTGAAATAATAATAAATTGAATTCACCTTCTAGCCACTGGAAATTTAAAGCTATCTTAATTACAATTCCATTTTTATATCAATGAAATGTCCCACTTCACACACTTGAGTTGGAACAAGTTGTTTACTTAGTTCATGCCGAGCTCAAACTAGAGCAGTCATTTTAAATAGAATTCAACTATATCAAAACTGTTTATACCTGCACGAATCAATGCCATTTCTTTTATTTCTAAATTGTGCTGTTTAATGGCATTACCTTGGAATAATTCTGATGAGATTTAAAAATAGACCTATCTATTATATCCTCCCAAGTTCAATTATATATAGAAATGCCAGCATCAATGTGCCCACCGAATTATGTGCCATGTAACTAGGGCGTCAACATACTTCCTGTTCAATCTTTGTGTTTACTATCTTAATGTACACTTTTTAAGCCCGTCTTTGGATTGGATTGATCGAGGATTGTCCCTTAAACACATACAAAATATATGAGGGATACTTCGGTGCACGATTCATCTTCATACATCATACATCAGAATGCATACAAATATTTGCCTACATATATTGTGTTTGATCCATAGGGAGCTTAGTGATGTTTCTCATGCTTCATACCAACCTGATATCAGGGACGAGAGAAGTAAAGAAAATGTAACATTTAGCTGATGATTCTTGACCACATATCATTGACAACATTCAAGTACACATACACAATCAATACCACATGTATATTACATATTGTGAAGATTTTATTAGTTACAGCGCAATAAACATCAACCATAGAGCCCATATAACAATGTCATTGAATAAAGAATTGATTTTCATTTAATTTTCACCTTCCAAAATTTCCCTCTTCCTCTAAAAGGCAGCAACGTCTCCATTGTGTAGTACTGCTTGATGATACAGTCAATAATGATACAGATACTCTTATGTGAGCGGAAGTGCGCTTCTAGTATAGAGAAATCCTAAGGCTTCCAAGATGCATGTACAGAATGATTTTTCGGCAAATTATGCAGATAAATTAGGAGACGTGTGCTTACTCCAAGAGTTTGTTGCAAGTGCCAACTCCAACGGCAGCAGCGAGATGCCAAGCAGCATGTAGATACGGGGTCTCAGGAAAATAGTCTTCACAAATGAAAAGCGCACCACCTATTATTGATGACATTTTATGCACATTATGTGCCACCCTGAGCTCTGGATCTTCAACAGCTCGCTTCGCAAATGCAACCTAAATCAATAAGCAGATGTCGTACCTGTCAAAGACCTCGCTATTGGGACCCAAACTTCACTAGGGCACGGAGATATACAGTTCAGATTTTCTATTAGAACAAGCTTACAAGTACAAATGAGTAGCAAACCATGAAAATGAAGTGGTCATTAACGTTATCTCCTTATTATGTGTAATCCATGATGCAGTTGAAAAACATGATAATTGGATGACAAAAGAGATGTTGGTCATGCATTTCTGGTGGAGCCTATTTTTAACATTTATATCTTCTAAAAAGTTTTGAGGTGATGGAAAAAAGGTCCTCAAGATTATGCCCCTGAATCCAAAAGCTTCAAAGCTGGAGCCTAAGTATAGAATGTGGACTCATTAAATAAGTCCAATAAAGTTGGCAAAATTAACTTGAACACTTTTAAATGTGTTGTTAAGATTCTCCAATGAGTCTTAAGTTAAAGAAGTAATAGAAATATATCTATTAAAAAATGGAATATTCATAGTCCAAATAGAGCATCAAGTACTAATAGTCTCATATCCTGCTGTCTTTATTCCATGCTGCTCTTATCTCTCTTTACCTCTGGCACAAACAAGAAACCCCCCAAACTCAAGACAGTTTGCCAACAGGCTAACCATAAGCTGGGCAAGATACTACCATGCCACTCTAATCTCACAGAGAGGGAGAGAGCATACAAGATTTGAAGTTACACCTTTTAATCATCAAAATTATGTAGGTCTGAGCCAATTTTTATTGAGACAGTAAGTAATTAGTGACTAATAATAATTAGTAGCAAAAATCTGAGCAATGTACAAAAGGTCCATGTTAAATTTCCTATTTATACTAATATTTTCCTTTATAATCGCTGTTACCATAAACAAATGGTGTTCTTTTGCCTCTTTAACGAAAATATTTTTATTTCCCCTGAAAATTATAAGAAGCTATAGAATAGGTCACAAGTGCAGACAATACTATAATATGGGAAACTCTACAATCTCCATTGACTAAATACCAGCACACAAAGATGCAAGCTACCTCCATTAATCCTGTGTGAACTGTTGTCACCATCAGAGGCTGTATCGGTAGAACCAGAGCAGATGTGGCCATCAACAACTTTGAGTTGTCATTCCTAAGTGCTCTTGTTAAACACTGAAAGAAATTATGTGCTTTAAGAAGATGAGCAAAGAAAATAAACAGTCAGACACAGAGTGTAACATTAAAAAGAATTGTCAAAGATATCCTTTTATTGACAAGTGAACACATAAACGTAATTGTGCACAAATTTGTCTTTGCACATGATCAGGATGTTCGGAGATAAAACTTATTTTAACTTATGTTCTAGGCGTTCATTTATACTATCTTTTACATGTGAAGTTTACCTTTCTTAAATTATGGCTTCTTGATTGGTTTTCCTATCTAGAAACTATAGTTTCGACAATCATGTTGATTTTTTCTTCTGCTGAAAGAATATAAACCTAAAGTATGGGCACTCACTAAACCTTTTCCTGGCCTAATATTGCAACAGTGCAGAAGTGAGACAGCACAAAACACCATACTGCACTAGATGGTATACAGTAATTTCACCGAAAGGACTCACCTTCCTTATTAGCAAAATATAGGTAACAGGAATGTGTTCTATTGCTGGGCCATTCAAAGAAGTAGTGGTTTATATTATGAACTTGTCAACGAGCATCAAATTACTTTTCTTGAATACAAAATTGTAATTGACACAGCGTACTATAATTGAATTATGAAACAGCTAATACACTCAAAATGTGTTAACCGAACAGAACTCTGTAACAACTTAAAAAAACTCATTCATCCCTAGTTCCTGGCAATTTTTACACTCAATAACATAACTTCTTATTTGGAGAAACTAGACAGAAATTAGGGCTGCACTGGAAACTTTTTGTTTTAAGCATGGATCTGTTACTCAAAATAAATTTAGAGAAATGTAAACCCACAGCTTTAAACATTTATACTCACCAATGTTGACGTGGCAATCATCGTGTAGTCGGCCCATCTGAGATATTTCCTCAATGTCCCTCTTGAAACATGATACAAACTTGATGCAACTCCTACTCCAATTAGGGAATTCGCATATATTGTACAATTAAGATTTCTCCTGCATCGGCCGCAAAAACAGTTAAGCAGTCACATAAATTTTAACTTTCTGCTGATTTATCCGTGATGAAATGACATTATCACCTTGGGGCCTGAATCCCGAGGGCAATAAATGGAAGTGAAGTAAGCACATTAACAACTCTTTCAGCAAGGCTTCTATCACCTGAAAGGAGCAAAAAACTTGTTAATTCAGAAACTGGAGGCCAAAAGGAAAATGAAAATAAGTTGGTAGTACTTCAATTATACAAAATATCATTTTGTGCCTAAAGTACCATTAGTACAGCAATGGATGGGCCTCAGGAAAGCTGGTCTTTCCTGCCAAAGTTTCCTGATAAATAATGTAAGTTTGCATATAAATTGGTGAGAAAGAAACAAGACCGACAATAAATGTCAAATATGAATCTAGACTCACAGAGGTACTGGCTGTTGGCTGCATCTAGGGCTGGAAGTTCCACAAGCTGACTGTTTCAACTCTCCATGTTGCTTTATCTCCTGAACTGTAAATGGTGAGTGAGGCAATAAGTGAACCCCGTGCACTCCATTCAAGGCCTTACTGGGCTTCAGTGAACCCTCGGGAGTCATTTTATATGGCAGATTTGGCAACCAGTCAACCGGAATCGGCTGATTACCAAAAGTGACATATAGGACTCAGTATGGAGTAGGGGGGATTCACCAATGCTTGCCACTACAATTTATTCAAGCACATTAAAACTTTAGTGAGAGTGTCAAAAATTCTACCAAAACAAAGCAAAATATTAAAAGGGTAAGATTGATGCAAGAAGAACAACCGACTGAAACTTCAAATTGCATAGTAAAAAGTTTTAGCCAATCAGCAGATTTAAATTTCAAGCATGTTACTAACTGGATAGCCAGGATATACATAGACAAGGGGTTGGTCTGGCTATACAGAGATAAAACCTTAAAAAGAAGGAAATCCTAATTCTCTCTCCTTTTGCTCGTATCCTGCTTTGGTTAACACTTAATTATGTTTACAATCCAACAAAAAAAACAAAAAAACAAAAACAAAACAAAAAAAAGAGAGAGAAAAGGAAACCCTTATCTTTCAGTGAACTTCCTAATAAACACGATCAGAAAACACCAGTGCAGGTGACGAAAGTTCAATTACGCAGATAGATTCCGTCTCATTCCAGTCACATTTTTCAGATTCTATGAACTGATTTCTCTCTTAGTAATCTAGTAATCAAGTTCAATTAAACAGATCAGAGCAACAGTAATCCAAAAAAAAAAAAAACTATAACAACAGACGGTTCCAAATTCAACAAAATGAGCACATTGCATCCGAAATTAATATGATGGCAGTAATCCAGTTATGAAATTTAGACACACATCATCGATAAACATAATTAAGCTTTCCAACAGCTGCATAAAAATCCGAGAAAATTAACAAACATAATTCTTCAGAAAATTGTAAGGCGAGTCGCCGAATTATCAACAACGAAAAAACGGTCATACAGAGTAGATGGGAAAAAATACCGCGGGAATTGAGCTTTCGTTGAAACTTTGACAGAAAATAGTGATCTATTGTTAAATTTATAAGGCCTTGGTTGTAGGAATTTCTAATTTGGGGACAACTATGGTCCAATCGATTTGGACTTCTGGAGAGAGAGAGAATCTCTCTGAAGAATTGTTTTGTGCACGACAGCATATTCTTCTGCTTTCTAATTTCTCGAACTAGTCAACGTTCCTTTGTATAAATCGGATACCCACAATTTTTTCGGTACCCACAATTTTTTTAGTTAAATCGGATATGTTCATTTGGATTTTATTATAATCAGATGACCTTAATCACATCCAAAAATGTGTAGCTATAAGTACAATTTGACAGATGATACAGATTTTCGTTTTTTAATTTTGTCAGCTGTTATAGTATAAACTTTTCCGACACATTTACAACATATTGAAATTATGTTAAAATGAGCCTACTGCAAATTCGTGAGATCTATTAAAAATATTCTCTAGTATGCATGATCGATTTTCAACATTAATCTGCAAACATGTAATGTCGAAATCGCTTGGTGTGCCCTTTCGTAGATGTATTTGTCTCATTCCTGAGGTTCAGATTTAAATTTTAAGCATGCCATTTTTTATATTTTCCTTCAATTTTACAATATACTTTTAAATTTCATTCCCTTATCACTATTCATATTTCTCATATCGTAACTTCTATATTCTTTCTTATTTCTTATAATTTGCAATTGTGAAAAATTATATATATATTTTTATTATTAATTTTCAAATATGAAATTTTATTAAAATTCTAAAATTTTATAATTGAAATAAAAAAGCTACATAAATTAAAATTCTAAATTTTTTATAATTAAAAAAATTAGAATTGAAAAAATTACATAATCAAAAAATTAAGACATTCCCAACTTCTGCTTGAGGCCTCGAATAAGCATGCGGTGATTCTCCAATTGTTCATCATCCATTCTAAACGTGTCAGTGCAATTGGCTTTGAAATACAAATTCTACAATGATATGTCGTTTGTTTTTTGAAATGCCTCTGAAAATCTATTCACATCCTCCGAAACGGCACTGCTTGTGGCCTACGTCTTCCCCTTCGCCTTGCGTTTCCCCGCCTTTACTCCAATCGAACGGCTCCCCGGCTCATAACAATGCTCCACCCGCGTCGTCGCTCGAAACGGAGTCGGCCTCGCCGCTTGTGGAGAAGTGGCCATCTGAGGTGTGCTTGGTTCTCTTCGGTCCGGCCACTCCGCAGCCCGACCACTTTTCGCATTTGCGAACCTTCATCCAAATTTTAACGTACTTGAAGGCGCATAATTTTTGCAGTTGGGGTTGAACCGATCAAAATGGCCTCAAAGCATATGAGGTGTGCGGGAAGGGACGCCTCGAGGTCAGACCAAATTGTACCTATCGGCAAAATTTATCCCAAAAAGACAAAGTTTTTGTTGGTTGGAGACGATTGGATCTTTGCTTACATCGACCCACACTTTGAAGATCTTTGTGGTTTCGAAGATCTTTGTGGTTTCGTCTACGGTGTACAAAACTCGGATATCGCGGGCGGGCGGAACCTCCACTTCATCAGAGAGTTGGATGGTGTCGATATCCTGGGGGAGACGACGAGTCAATGCAAGCAGATGAGGAAAATGTCAGTTGAGAACCAACTCCAAAACCCATCATGTTGGTTTGATCGAATATGAAACTATTTGGATCGATTCTTTGACCTATACAATATTGAAGATATTCTTGAATGGACATATTGGGAGGTCGGTTCAACATGTTATAATTTGAAAATGAGAAAAATTAGAAGATAAAATGAGAAGAATGTGAAGATGAAAAAAAAAAATTGAGGAATGTGTAAATGAATTAAGGAGAATGGAGTAATTTATAGAAGAAATTTTAGACAAGAAAAAAGAGAGAAAACGGCTAAAATGACCGTTGTGGAACGGCTAGCCAACTAACAAACAAAACAAAAGGTTGCTTTCGAATTTAAAAAAAAAAAGAA
Organism: Monilaria moniliformis; assembly: GCA_034509125.1. Lineage (NCBI taxonomy): Eukaryota > Viridiplantae > Streptophyta > Magnoliopsida > Caryophyllales > Aizoaceae > Monilaria > Monilaria moniliformis. Next base: position 13,759 of record JAYDZE010532883.1, read on the forward strand.
AAATCGGACGAAATGAAGCAACAACGCACGCAAGGCGCGTGCCCTCATTCACCATCACATTGGCCCGCTCGGCATCACCGAGGAACACACGTGTGGCGGATGAAATTGGATTGTTGCCCGCTGCCTCGGCAATTACCGTCGGCCCACGAGGCTGTAGCAGCCACACCCGCCGGTTGCCCTCCGAGACGGGCGCCACAACAACTGTTGTGGCTGCTCAAAAAGAATTTGATATATATTATACTTAATATTCCCCCCATTTATCGATGTGATTTCTGTACGATTGAATAACAAGAAGAGTTGGGCTTGGGCCTGGCCGCTTCGCCTTGAATGTAAGGGATTGGACTTTTGTGAATTATTATGTTTATTTAATACACAAGTTAAACATCTATTAATAAATAAAAAAGGAAGTTTAAATAATGTTTCCCGGCAAATTTCTGAGTTTTTCTCCCCAAAATTTAAGAGGAGTTGACAAACGTGTGTTTCCTATAGTTTCTCTCTTAATTTCTCACTCTTCCATCAGACATGTTCAAACAGATTTCATCAGCGATACCAACAAAGGAGTCAATTATATGTTTATTTGATTTAGAGAATTCTCAAGTAATTGAATATTCACTGAGAATTATAAAGTAATTGAATGAATTCAATAAAATAAATAAAAAGAAGAATTATAAGACGAAGAATATGTATGAACACTGTTTAGACATTTTCTATGGAAACTTGAATCTTAATTGACGGAAAAGATGCAAACTTGAATGTAAGATAACTTCGGTGAGAGAAGAGACGGAGAATAAGCGTTACTAAAAGCATCTCCAGCTTTACTGTCGCTGCAAATCGCATCTAAAAATTGCAAAATGAAGCCTAAAGATTAGAAGATATAGTGTGAAGAGAAGATCCATTTGGAAAAAGGAGGAAGAAGAGCGAAGAAGAAGCAGAAGACCAAAGAAGAAGAAATTGGAAAACAGGAAGCGAAGAAAAAAGTGTCGAAGAAGCGTAATATGATAAAAAGATGAAGAAACAAGGGTTGTTAAATGTATATTTATATTGCTGTTGGGCTCATTAATTTGGGCCATGTAATGAAATAGTTTTATATTATATATTTAATTGGTTTGTGTTAACAAATGAAAACGGCAAATTTCAATTTGTAAGAAAAAACTGTTATTCATTTAAAAATATATATATAAATATATATATATATATATATATATAAAACTATCCATTTTTACTGCTTTCATTCAATATAATTCATATATTTATTCTATGATTTATTTTGCAAGAGTTTTTTTTTTTTGATAAGGAACAGTTACATAATCTTTTATTATATTAGTATTTTCTAAAAATTTAAGAATATGATTTATTTTCATACTAGCTAATTCAAACTTCAATAATAAAAAGATTTAGTTGATTAACTTTGGAAAGAAAATTATGCATGATTAACTTATTTTTTTAATATATATATATATATATATATATATATATAT
>JAYDZE010532994.1:0-15235 GCA_034509125.1 Monilaria moniliformis
AATCTACCATTCCTACCTCTGGCCTCAAGCCAAAGGATTTGTCATTATTTAACTTGTTACCAAAAGCTGCGTACATTTTTTTTTTTTCAGCACACTAGCAAAAGAAGTGAAAATTAGGTGGTCTTCCATTGTCATGAAAGAAATCTCAACCTTGGATCTAATTTTTATCTTGTTAGGGCTACGTTTAATACCAATGTGCTAGGGCTGAAAAAGCTTGATGGCGTCGATTCAGAATTCAGAATTGAGTCTCTCCCCTCGTCTACAGAATTTGATGGCGTCGGAATCTGTATCTCTTGTAGGGCTGAGAACGCTTGATGGCATCGAAATTGAGGAGATTTTTTCTAAGGCTTAGAAGAATGCTCAAATAAGGAAGAAGAAGCTGGGCAAAGATAAATTTTTTCTAGGAGTGAGAAGAATGAAGAAGGATGAAGAAAAAAGGAGAAAGAAAGAAAGAAAAACGAGGGCAGCGTAGGAAAGGATAGGCTTAATCTGGCGTGCTTTTCCATGCAGAAAAGTTATCATACCTAAATGGTGTGATAATTAAACTGTGTGAATCTTTTTCTTTTCTTTTTTTAATTGGGCTTTGACTCTATCTCGGCTCTTGAGATTATTAATTTAGAAAACCAAACAACAAGTTTAATCAAGATAAAACTCTTATCTTGAGCTTTTCTTAGTTATCAAACAAGCCCTAAGTATGTTACTTCATTTTATTGATTAAGACTTATTTGGTTCTAGATGTTTTTCGGATTCAATGTATCTATATATATATATATATATATATATATATATATATTAATATTAAATTTAATATTGCAACATAATCTCTAGAGGTGAGTAAAATATCTGAAATCCGAATATTTGGACCGAATCAAACCGAAACTCAAAATTTGGTTCAATTTTTTTTGAATTTTGGTTTTGCGATTTGGTTTGATTCGGATATATTAAAAATCGAAAACAAAATTTATATTTTAATACTATTATAAATATATATATATATATATATATATACACAAAATCATTATTTTTCCATATAGTAAGTGCGGTATATCAATTTTTGATATCTTTTCCACAATTGAATAATATGTATATGGTTTTTTTCCTTCTTTTAGGTTAATTTAAGATAAAAGTTTACTAAATGGGAACTTTGTTTTTTTAGCTTCTGCAAATGAATAAGACACATGAGTCTCATGCGTCTTCACTTTCCACCCGTCCGGATGGAATAGTGCATACATTTACACCCGGTCGGGTGGAACAATGCACCAATACCCGTCCGGGCGGGTGGAAGTCTCTGATTCCTAAATTTGAAAGGAGGGACATTATGTTGGTTTAACATTACCGTGAGGTACACGTCAAACTTAATCATCGCTTGAAAAGATGTTTTATGTTTAGAATATCAATTTGGACATTTTAGACATCCAATCTATATTATCCAAAGACCAAAGTGAAAACAAGATACTAAATTATTGTTAGCTTGTTTTATAGAAAATCAACAAACAATTGAATTATTTTAGAGAAAAATCGTATTTGAGAGTAGAAGGCCCTTCGCTACGATTAAGAAAAGAAATGTATGTATCAAATTCGAACAAATGTGCCAAATCAAGAAAGAAAGGAACAAAGGGAACAAGTATGACCAACTTTGCAAAACTAGCGAAGAAGTGAAAGGAAACATGTTGAAGGAGATTAGAAGAAAAGAGCACTTGTACATATGTCGTTGTCATGCGATGAGAGTATCACTGGTGTTGATACAACCACTGAGCTCATGAAAAGATGGTGGATGGTATGGGATTGATTCTAGCTGAGTGAGGAGAGGTGTTGAGGAAGAGAGTTTAGGAGAATGCGGTCAAGATTCTAAAGATGTTTGATCTCCTTTGGCAGCTCTACTAATTCTAGTAAATTAAAGCCACAAGCCTACGATATTGATTCAAGGAGAGTATAGTGAGTTTGTCCAATATCTCTTTTATCTTGTTTTTGGGCAGCATGAAAAGAAATGAAAAATAAAACGATGAGTCTTGGACAAATTTTGGAGTCAGAGAGTTCCACACGGACGGATAGAAGTGTGTGCACTATTTCACCCGGCTGGGTGGAAGTGTGTGCATTGTTTCATCCGGTCGGGTGAAACTCAGTTGTGAGATGCATTAGGCTCATGTGTCTTACCCATTTGCAGAAAGCTAAAAAAAGTAGTTTCCATTTAGAGAACTTTTATCTTAAATTTAGAGAACTTTTATCTTAAATTAACCTAAAAGTAGAAAAAAAAACCTATGTATATGCAATTGTATGTTATTTCGTATTACACACTTTTGATACTATTTTTATAATTATTACATTATAAAAACTATTATCATTATACAATTTAATTATTCTGAACTAAGTGGAAACTAAATTATTGTAATATGCATACAACCTACATAAATTTTTCTTTTTTCAACAGGTTTTTTACGCAATTGCGTACAAATTGCTCTTATAAATAAGTGCACACACGATAAAAAAAATTAATAATCAATACTATAGGTATATATACATTAATCAAATTATGCCTATTGTAATATCTATATATATATAGATTCATGAACATCTATATCTATATTTATTAATTATAAAAATAATTAATATAGTAATAAGCAATTTAGTTATTTATAGTATATTGGCAAATTCAAAATAAATGTTTTGGAGTGAAACTATATCTGATAAGGGTTTAGGTTTTATATAGGAGCAGCACCTCATGAAGAAGTTCGTTTGCTGTTGCAACCTCCCCTTGTTTACACAGCCCATCAACCAGCGCAGTGTATGTGACGACATTAGGATTCAACTCCAGTTTGATCATCTCATTGCGGCGAAAATGCTTTTTATTTCACCTTCCTTGCAATTATCATCAATGCAATAAATTCATCTGGTTTTAACCCACTGAATTCATGAAAAAACTGATCTGCATCTGCTACTTCTCCATTCTGACAAAAGGCACAAATCAGATTATATGCAATAAAATTAGGAACGATATTCTGACTCTGCATTTCATTAAACATTCTGAATGCAGAAGAAGCATTCCCAAGTTGGCTAAAGCCATCAAAAGTTGTGTGGACTACATTATCAGGAAAAACTCCCTGTGAAGTCATCTCTCTCAAAATCTTTTCAGCAACAACCATTTTACCAGACTTGCATCGGAGAAGGATTATACAGTTATATGTAAATGCATTTGGCTGAAGCCCCTTTTGCAGCATAGCTTCAGCAACTTTTAGCACTGTCCGAAGTTCTCCTTCATTACAATATAACTGTACTGTAACTTACAGCATCAGGCAAGCAACCTCTTAACTCCATTTGTAGAAGTAAATTATGAGCTTCTTTGGTTCTTCTTAACTGACAAAGTGAGTGTATAACTATATTATACGACACAGTATTCCAGTTAATACCCACTTCAGAGAATTCTTGGAATACTTTTAAGAACATTAGAGGACCACCAATGTCTTTTGAAACTCTGGAAAGAAACAGGTTACAGGAATCAAGAGAGAGAACCACACCATAGTTCAACGTCTTATCGAAGAGCTTTCGAGCATCTTCAAGGTGTCCAATTTCGGTAATAATCTGGAAAAAGATGTCAAAGACATAAGGAGTTGAATCCCAGTCTTTGTAGGTGTATATTAATTTTCAAGAAACTGGGATACCATCAAGGTATTGCCATCAGTATTAGGACTTGTCCAGAATTATGAAAAAGTTTAGGAGCTGTGTTTAGATCATTAGCCACAACAGCAAGATGAATAACGATGCAATGAGCCTCATGTGATGGGCACCTTCTCATATATGACCAGTTGACTAAATTCATAATTAGTCTGTAATCATTTTTTATTTCCATGAGAACCCAAACCAGATGGTCAGGCCTGAATTTGGTCTCAAAGGACCTCAGAATTTGTCCAAGGGGCTCATAGCGCGTTGCTTGAGGATACTTGATATATGGTGGACGAATTCAGAATCTTTTGTTGAAGGTTTCTTTGGTGAATAATTGGGAAAAGATCGCTGACCAGATGACCCCAACCGAGGAAAACTTGAAAAGCATGTTAATGAGAGATGACCTCTGCTTGAACCTGGCTGTAGACAAGAAGAAAGTATGATGGGGCTCCTCTTTATGCTGTCGGAAGAGGTCCGTCAATACAAATTTCAAATTATACATGTCTGGTCCACGTGGCGGACCTGCGAGCTTTCTAACCACTGTGTCATTGAACACATGCGAAAAAAATGAAACAATTCGATTAAAAAACTACTATACGCACGACTGCAGACAAATAACCAAGTTGTTACAAACAACATTTGCCCTTCTAGAAGAATCACACATTGTTGTCCCAACATCAATCCCAACTAATAATATAATTTCAATTGAGAATCCAAGTATACCAAACCAATGACTACATATCTGGCGCTAAGAGATTAATTTCATAAATAACTCTAACAGCAACAACAATCTCCTCCATCAAGAAGCAAACTTGTACCAGAAGTTGAAGTTAGTCTGCATATGCTATATTGAAATCATTTCACAATTAAAAACAGCTGGCACACACGCCTCTATCGAATAAAAAAACAATGTCACCTTAATCCAGTACTCAAAAAATATCACATTCGCACAACTTCTATGTCTCATCGATGACTAACCAAATGATATAACGAGATTTATGCCCACGGCCACTCATAAAACGCAAGGCAATTCATCAAATACGTAACAGGCATACAACAGAATTCCTAATATATGCATCTCAGACAATTCATCAATACATAAAACTCAAGGCAATTCATCAAACACGTAGCGAGCATACAGTACAATGCAATTCATCTATAAATATCTAATTGGCCTTTCATATTTGTAGAGCCATAGATATGTAGGCCCATTATGAGACCAATTGACAAGTGAGTAAAATCAGAATGTCCATCAACTTCACTTTTTTCCTTTAAGTTTAAACTAACTGTTACTCTTTTATTTTTACGTTCCATTTTTACTTTTTATTCCCAAAAAAATATCTCCGATAGATGTACAAATATCAAGTTCGAGTCGTTAATTGATTTTTCTTCTCAGTTTTTAGCCAATGAGTATTATTTAAAACTTTTTTTCTGATTTTATTTATTTCATGGGGAGATTAGTTTATAGCTTAAAAGAAATTCACAAATATAAATTCTTAAAAAGGAGAGTATAGAAAAAAACTATTAAATATAAGACTCAATTTTTCTTTTTGGGAAACATAAGATTCATTACTCATGGGATTAAGAAAACTTTAGTTCATGTGAACAAAAAACATTGTCATGGTCCATGGATACACAAAAACTTGTGTAAAACACCAATTTACGATCCAGATCCATATCCATATCCATATCCATATCCAATGATATATTTGTAAATTTGATTATATTTGTATAGATTTTGACCCGTGAAATGTCTATATATATGAAGCCAACAACTGGCCTAGTCTTGCATCTATTTTTTCATCACCCTCTTACTCTGCAATCTCCATTGAACTCACAATGGAGGCCAAGAACTCATTCATCACTTACCTTTCTTCATTCGTGATCATCATTCTTCCCTACTTGGTTTCATCCCAAACCTGCCAAAATACATGTGGTGGAGTCCCCATTAAGTACCCCTTTGGCACCGGCGCCGGCTGTGGTGATCCGCGCTTCGCGCCCTACGTCACCTGCAGTGGCGAGCAGCTTACGTTCACCACCCACACCGGCTGCTACACTGTCACCACCATAGACTACAGCAACCAAGTCATGTACATTTCCGACCCCACCATGTCAACCTGTTCCTGCACTCAGCCCAGCAAAGGCTTCGGCCTCGACTGGGACGCCCCGTTCAGCTTCCACGACAGCACAGTCTTCGCACTGCTCGGCTGCTCCACAACCTCCTCACCAATCTACAGTGCCAGCGGAGATGGTGGAAGCAACACCACCTTCCCCATGTGTGACTCCGAGGGTGGCTCTGTCTGCAGCTTGCTCTACTCCTGTGAGGCCATCGGCAGGCTGAGCCTGCCAATCACAACATGCTGCGTGTACACGCCTGTGGACCTCGGGCCTTCCTTCGTGATGGACCTGCAGAAGCTGCACTGCACGTCTTACTCGGCGCTGTACGGATTCAACGGTCAAGAATCCAACCCCGCGGATTGGAAATATGGGATCGCGATCAAGTACAAGTTCAACTACAACAATGATTACCCGACATTGTGTGCTGCCTGTGAGAAGAGTGGCGGAGTCTGCGGATACAAGAGCAGCCCCGATAAGGCATTCACTTGCAACTGCCCCGACGGGTTGAACAGAACCACAGATTGTTTCTATGGAGGAACGTGGAGCCATGGTTCAAGATTTATTCCTTTGAAAGCTGGTAAGAAGTAGTTTGTTTTACTTGAGAATTAGCTTGTTCATTGAAACTGACATGATATTTGCAACTTGCAGAGGCTCTGTCACTCCTCGGCTTCACATGGTTCGTCATGCTGGCCTTCATCTAGACTGTCAGCTGTCGTCTTGAATAACCCGATGTCTCTGAAAAGGGGAAATTCATGCCCTTGCCAGTTTGATGTAAATTGTGTTCCTAATGTAAGAAGATCATGTAAGGCAGATGTTGAATTCCTTTTCCATGTATTTCTATTAGCTGCAAATATTGTACTACCATTCAGTCAAGAACATCACTACGTGTTTGCTGACTTATCAGTTGCAAGATAATAGATTAATCAGATGGAAATGGAAATCACATACAGTAAACCACATTGAATCAAACAAATTGAATCCCAAAAGGCAGTCAGTCATCTTCGCATGAACATCACAAAAGTCCCGATAATTCGATCAGTTCCCAAAGCGCGAAATTTTAAAGTTGAATCCTACTTTATCTCATAACCATCCAAATTTTTGTTCACCCGAAACTGTGGGTCAAGACAATAGCAAAATATGTAGCACAGCTAGCAAAAAGTAGAATTTCAAGCTTCAAGAAACCAACAGCAATAAAAAAATAAGATGCAACAATAATACCTTATGGAATATATTCCTTCTTTAAAGCGCCACCACTCACCACTCAAAGGGAAAACCACTTTCTTCTCAAATGTTCTTTCTTTATCCCAAATTCCATCAAAGTTCACTGTCCACCTTTGCTCTGGTATCATTTGCATCCCCACTAGACGATTAGTCCCAGGACACTCCAGAAAACGCTCCACCTGCTTCTTCAAAGGAAAAAATAAAAAGAAAGAAAAGCTTCAGTTGATCAGATTATGTGTTCATTTAAACGCGGAAACATCCAGGCGCAGGAAAACAAACATATCACCATCAAGTGCAAGAATGGTTGGAACTGTAAAAGAAAAGGACTGCTTTGAGCAGCATATTGCTTACGCACAATCAACACAACATTCAGAGACAGAAGCAGCATAAATAGCAAAACCATCTCTTAACTTTTCCTGTAAATTACTGGCAAAGAACATCACAACAAGGTAAACATCCAGCAGCAAGGATAATATCACAGAAATCGAACATTTGATTTCTCAAAAGGATACCATTTAGGCATATCAAACTCGCTGACATTTGCAGCAGCTATCTGTCTGACATCTTAATCTGGTCAGCTTTGCTAAGGAAAATGAAAATAGAACGTTTGTATAAGTGGAATAAGGCAGAGTAAGTCCATCAGAATTCTAATGTTAATGTTGTTACAACGTCTGATATCAACTTCAAGGGTAGTTGATATTAGTTTCACATAGTCCTAATGTATATGAGACAACTTACAAAAATGGGGCCCTGAAACAAGTGGATCAGGAAATGAATGAACTAGAATAATAGCAGAAACGATCCCAAGGCTCAGGTACTCAGGTTATCTACAGGTCACAATATCACGAATAGTCGTCCATCATCACAAGGGGTCATCAGATGTTGCAGCATCGGGGTATCCCATGAAGTTGCAACTTTTCCCATAAGCAGGTCATCTGTCTAGGAGATTGGTAATGTGAAGTATAATAACCCTCAACACAACCAAATTGACAGAACTTCAAGCTGTGGACATACTCAACCGACCTCGAGCTGTTGAAATTTTTGACCCACATTCCCATGCTAACATCTTCCATCTTGAATAACTAAGTCAAATGAAAGAAAAGCATAATTTAGTCAGCACATCAAGAACTACCAACAGCAATATAGTACAAGTGTATAACTAAAACCACAGGAACTGTTGCGGGACATACACCCAATCTACAACCACAGCCTTTACTTGCGATTCAAACCGTGCCAAACCCCAAACACACACATACAGAGGATCGTTAGAGGAAGCCGGAAGCTTACTTACCCTTAGTTTATGTTCCTTAAACTTGGATGCAACATACTCTGCTATGTCAGATGACATAATATACCCAGGGCCATTTGCATAGGGTGGATACGCCTCCTCCGGCCATTCCTGCAAACCAATTTTACAGAATTTGATAAATAAACCCCGAGTAAAGATAATATTTTCTCAGTTCATTCAAAATTAGAAGTTTCTATGATATAATTAACTCAACTAAAAAGACATAAGAACGGCCTTTTTTCCAACCAAAAAGGCCCAAATAACTAATATCTTAGTCTGACAATCCCAAGGATTACTTAGCGTTTGTGAACATTACTGATTAGGTTTTCAGAATTAAAAATCGATCAAATTACCTTGAAAGTTCTTTTCACAGGTGCTCCTAAGTAGAGTTAATTTAAGGGTTTGGGTGCTTTTCTCAACAAAAATAACAAAAGGTTATATTTCAAAAAGCAGCTTCAGTCCTGAAGGTGGATCATAGCAACCTTGCCAGTTTAATTTACTTTAAATTGCATCTTACAATTCCAGATGCCTATGCATTATATTTGAAGGGGGTAGCAAGTAGGTGACATCTGTACACTTGAAATATGAAAATATGTATCTACAGGTTCAGTTGATTATCAGATATTACTTTCCATAGTGAAAATATAGACTAAACCATATAGAAGCAAAGATGAATTCAAATTTGGCCCTACTACCAAAGAAATTGCATGTGCGTTACAAGAAGCCAAAAATATAAAATATAAGGTGATGAAGTTGGTCATGTAACTACTTAAGGACTACAAACAAGATATATACTATTTAGATATACCGGAGAAAATACACTATATATTCGTACCTCATAAGTGACGGCCCATTTACCATGCCGTAGAGGGTTGTGATAGTAGTTGATATTTCCAATGTAGAAGCTTCTACCACTTTGTTTGTTCACTTCCCTCATAACAGCATCTACCCTTACAAATGTATCATCATCACATTTCATAATATACTTAGCTGCCACTGAGTGAACCTAACAACCAAACACATGAACAATATAAGAAGATCATGAGATAATGGCAAAGAATCTGAAAATAATTAATAGCACAGACTCACCCCATAGTCACAAATTGCAATAGTCTTCAGAACAACGAGGTCATAATTGTCCATGTAAGGCACCATGACTATATCACCAAAATAATCCGCTTCTTTCATGAGCTCCACATTCACTTCCTTTCTGCCATGCTGCCAAAATGTGAATTTAAGAAACAAAAATACGGTTAAACAAAAACTTCTGTATAGGATAAACTTCAACTAACATTTCCATCTGTCATGGAGACTTACCACTGCTACAAAAAAGCGAGTGACAACATTTGCAGACTTGACTAATTCGTACTGCATCCAAGATTTTCTCACAGCCATTCGCTCAGCAAAATGATTGCCAGCAGAAAGGATGCCGATAAAGAGATCTACAGGTTGAGTGGGCAGACTCGGGGCTTTCCACTTAACAGACATATGCAGATGCTCCCTGGGTGCAGCACTTGGGTGTGAAGTAGGCAGAGAAGCAGCAACGATAGAATGAACGTCAATATCCCCATTGAGAAACAGCCCTGTAGCATCCTCAAGAGTGAAACCCTGTCGACATTATACAGCCTCTGAGATGTCAACATAAATCAGAACTTCTCCACATAAAGAGTTTGTAGACAAGAGTACTCACGGGACGATATGGAAAGGATAAAATATGTCTGCCATCTACATTGATGTGATACCCTTCCAAACCAGTAATAAGTGTAAGCACAAATAACTTGTTCTCTGCAAAAGGAAAAGGCCAATCAATGGTGACCTTCTTTGTCCTCCCAATCAGCCTTTTTAACCACCATGTGGCCTTTGATTCTTCAGACCCACTGTCATCCCGAATCCATTTCTCGCATTTCACCTGTCCATCAACTTCATTCAATTGAAGAAGTCAAGAAAAACACATTATTTGCACGGCAAAACCACTATTTGAAGATCCAGGATATACTTATCTTTTTAGAGCATAAGCATTGCATAATATTTTACAATACGTTAGAGCAGGATAGTTCTGAGATTTGCTTAAGCAATTGATCAATTTCAACAATTCAACAACTGCTAGGAGCTACCCAACTGAATGTGTAACACGACTCTAGAATGTGATAATAACTATCAATTACTTCATTTTCATTATTCAAAGGAAAAAAACTACAACTACGCAGTGTATAAACAATTGAAACCACACATCCATATAATCAACAACCATCAACAAATATTAAAAGCCATACAAAATGAACACCAGACATTCATACAAGCAATTAACTCATAAATTCTATGTGCGACCGTCTCACCAGTTTCCTCATCAGCCCTCGACTTCCACCCTTGACAACGCTGAGAAGTCCCCCACTGCATCCTATAACATGTATTTAGCTCAATCACGGGACGCCCACTCCAATCCCCCTTTAACCTTGGATTGAAATGCAGTATCCTAGGTGGCGCCTCCCCGTCCACAGCTGTCAACCCCTGCAGCTCCATGAGGAACTGTGAAACCACTTTGCTCCCTCCATCATCCTTCCTCAGCTCCGCCTTCGACTCCTTATCGGTGTGGGCCCACCCTGGAGTCCCAACAAGTGTGATGTGGGAACCCAGCGACAAACCACACGGTATCACCATTATATTCCCTCTCCTTGACAAATCGTCCCCAGACAACACCACGGAACTTGGGCAGGGCTCCTCTTTTCTATTCAGAGTCGTCCTATTTTCCAGCTCTCTCTGCATTTTTCCTGACTTCAAATCCTCCATCCACTTCTTTCCTAGAGTAAATGCATCCCTAGCTACCTTGTGCAGCTCAGAAAACTCATCTATACTCACACTACTCAACGCATTTTCATCGAAATTCATACCCGAAATATTCCTAAAGTCGCCCATTTTCCGCCCCTGCGCCCGAAAAACCAACCTTTCATTCTCTTTCGATCTTGATAGCTTATCATTTTTCGCTTTCATTATTGGATGTGAAATAAGAGGTATAGTAGACTCTGCCTCGCTGGATTCTAACCCTAACCCAACTCTCAAAACCATGGGAATCTCAAAGCTAACGAAAATCAAATACAAAAACAGCAAACCTGTGAACACTTGAATCGATCGAAATCGACTCAGTGAGATCAGCGAGTGTATCTTAGCTCGTTTATTCAGTCCCATCTCTGCGTAGAAACCAACTAACTAACAAAACCCAAAAACAAAATTTATGGGTTTTGGGTCTTAATAGAAACCAATCGTAGATCAAGATTTCTATTCAAGAACGGTCTCCCCTCAATAGTGTTGAGGTAATTTCATAAATAAGTGCAAGAATTCGATCCAATAGTCCAAAGTGGGAAGAGGTGAATCCAATGCTGAAAGAATGGCTTCAAAGATGAAGTTTTTTTTCCCTTCTTTTCCTTCTTTTCCTTTTTTTGTCTGAGTTGCAACTGCAAGAGATCAGGTGCAGTTAAGGAGTAAATATTTGGAAAAAGGAACACGTAAGGAACACGTCGGTGTCATGGTCGTAAGGACCCAAAGTGACGCCGTTACCTATGAATCTATGATCGACTACTGTTGGATTTGTTGTATTAATCAACCATTAAACAGTACGTTTAGGGACCGTTTGGTTTCTATGTTGGAATATAATAAGATACTTAACTTATAATAATACGTCAGAGAAAATTTAAGATATAAATTAAGATAAAAAAATTTATTGTATTATTTAATAGATAAGAAAAAATTATAATACAAATAATTAGAAATTTAGTTATATATATTATATTCTAGATAAAATTTAAAATGACATTTTTATTCTTTCAAATATATTTTTAAATTTAATAATAAATTATTATCTTAATTATTAATTTACTTAAATAAATTATTGATTTGTTATTTAATAACAAGATTAATTGTATAAATTAATTAAGTAAAAAAATGTGATGAATTAATTAATGCTTGCTATAATTTATTTAAGCAAAATAGAGAATTAGTAAATGTGGGATTAAAATTAAGTTAAAGTGAAGACAAATCTTATTAACCATAATAGATTTAATTACATCTATTAACTAATTTGTTAGATTAAGTACCGAGATTAATTTATTAATTAATTATTGAGATAAAACAATTAATCAAAAGTCGTCTTCCTTTCCGGCTACCTTTATTTCCGGCTACCCCACTTTCCCGCGACCCACTTTTTGGCTACCCCCCAACATTACCGAATCGAAACCAAATTGAATCAACAAACCGAAACTCAAATTGAACAACAATCAAAACCCATCGAACAACAATGAAACCAAATCGAACAACTAATAGAAACCCAAAATTGAACAACAATGGAAACCCAAAATCGATCAACAATCGAAACCAAAAATTGAAAAACTGTAGAAACCCAAAATCGAACAACAGTGGAAACCCAAAATCAAATAACAATCGAGAATTAAGAAAAAAAAGGCTCAGATATCCACAATCATCACGGCCTCAAGATAACCAATCAAATCGAACAACAATCGAAACCCAAATCGAACCCACAAACATTTGGTCTCAAGATCGAAACCCAAAATCGAACAATAACACAGAATGGCACTAGAAAATGGAGCAGACTCACGAACACAGAGTCGACCCCCAAGATCGACGGAGGCCATGGTGCGACGACGGTGACCGTGAGGTGATGTCGGCTCGGATTTTCTCGGCCAAAATCATCACAGTCGCGTAACCGTCGACTACCACCGCGAATTCCACCACTACCGTCGGACAGATCTTACCGCCGCGAGCACACCATCACCGGCGGCCATGCAGAGGAGGGCGCTGATTCTCATAGTGGAGGACGAAGAGGGTAGCACTGGAAAGTGAAATGTTAATCGTGTCTCAAGATAAGTTATCACTATCACACCCCAACCCCTCTGACGTATACAATTAAAATAACCAAATACAATTAAAAGAATGTAAACATTTTTTTTAACCAAAACACTCATATCATATAACAACAAAAGCCAAATTTTTATCAGGTACATATGCAATTGTTCTAGACCATAGTGGGACCCTCTCACTACTCGATATGCTATACATTTATCTACATGCAAAAATGATGAGGATGAGAAGGTTGCCAAAATGCATCAACCGCCGAACCTGATGAAGCGTGGAGTTCGTCGAACCCACGTTAACCAAAATGTCACTTCTAATCTATTCCTAAAAAATATTAGTGGTTTATATGAGCCACAACTCAGTGCATATAACTCTTACTTCTAATTTCACATCACATAAATTGATAATCATATTCTTTAATCAATACATATAAGAAGAAGAAATAAATATCAGAAACAAATCTATATACATATGCATATGCATATGCCTCTATGTCCATTTTATTATTCTGTGACAATCAAGTCTGACATCTGCATGGGGTTTCCATTGTATCCATTGCATAATATAACATATATGACCCAAAGGTCCCATTGTCATTGATATCAGATCCAGAACAAGACGGTCACAGATTCCTTTTAATCCCATGATTCACATAATTTCAATATCATGCATATGCAACTCCAAAACATCATAAATAAATAACATATCTATTTATATCGAATACTCAATATACTATAAAACATATCAATTGCATCAACAGATGTCCAAATTACGCAATTATTCACGTAATTCAAATATATCGCAAGAAATCATAAAATACATACAAAATCAGAAGGTAGGGTTATACACATATAAAATTAAAAGCAAAATTTATACATACCTTAATTAGGATAGAAATCTATTCGAGCACCTGATTCCGATTCTCGATCTACAATCTTTGATGCTATTAAATAGGATGTAATTAGATACAATTGTTTATAAATTATCTAATTGTTGAGAATTATATTTAGTTATTATATACGTAATGTACAATTGTACGTGTATATTATATTTAAACTTAATTATTATATTACATATATATATAGCTATGATTCCAAAATATACAATGATGTTTGGGGAAAAAAAAAAAAATATATATATATATATATAGGTATACTCGTTAGTGTTTAACATATATATTTACATGTATTCAAGGAATAATGATTAATAAAGCTACAAATTTGAGGCATACTTTTCATGTAAAAGCTAAATACTAACGAAATTTAATTCTAAGTATAATAAAATTTACCTCTCCTGACTTCAATAGGCAAGGTACTAAATTTTCTTTTCTTTTCTTTTCGTTTCTTTCCTGCTCAAAAGCCTATTAGCTTATTTATAACTATGAATATCAGCTAAGCCGACAAGTTAAACTATAAAATAATAATTTAGAAGGTTGCACTGCTGTAACATAAGTAGTACATGTATTAATTGTACAATACTTAATATCTTCAATTTATATAAAGTAATATTTTGTGATTCCCAAAAATAAGGCAATGTGCCTTTTCGTATACTTTTACAATATACATAAATATATGTTGGGGTTTTAAATATTACGGTGAAGGAATCCCCTACCCGGGATCTACTAGGATAATATAAGAAATTTCAATTCAGCAAATTAATTTCCTACTTAATTCTAGAACGCAAATAATCATGCTTTTCAAGGAATTATAAATCCTAAAACATGATATCTAGTTGGTTTAAAATTACCTTTTGAATCTCCAAAGATTCGAAGATGGCTTGCTCCTTCTCCACGTGTAGAGTCTGATTAATCTCTAACCCCGGAACTTCTAATCTGTTCCCGACTCCTAAGTTTGAATATGTAATGGGACAATCTATCAAACCTTTAGGACTTGAAAGGAGAGAAGAGAACAAGAGAAATTAGGGTTTTGGAAACCCTAATATTTTCGAAAATTGTGTGTGTGTGTGCACTTGTATTTTTCGAAAATTTGCAGCTCTAGGTTTAGGTCAAGTTATTTCTCTTCAGTCCTTTCTCCTATTTATAGAGTCATGATGGGCCAGATTAGGGATCCAAGGAAATTTGGACTGGGC
>JAYDZE010533105.1:0-51681 GCA_034509125.1 Monilaria moniliformis
GCGGCCGCCGCAGCCTGGCTTTCAGCCGCTGGAGCGGCTGATCGCCCGGCTGTGGCGCGGCCATCCCGCCCCAATGCGGCCGCCCCTCTTTTTGGCCATTTTCCGGCAGCGTTAAGGCTGCCCTTACTGTTGTCACCTTGAGTCAAGTAATAAAGAATACAAATAGTCATCTTGGCGAAATCTTATTTAAGAGAAAGTTACTTTCTTTGTAGGGCCATTTTGGTGGAAAGGGATTTCCTTAAATTTTTTGGGGACCGCTCTAACATCACAGACTCCAGCCTCAGTGATCATAAAGACATCTATAAATAAATTCAGAATTGATGATAGAAATTACGAAACCACCGTCTTGGAAATGGCTTTTGCCGTTTCAGTTTTTACATGACAATTATATTGGCTATTTGAAAATAACAAATTTAATATAGAAAAATAGAGATATGATTGAAAAAATGATTGAAACACCTTTTGAAGTCCGAGAAAGGATTGGTTGAGATTCAAAGGGAATCCGGCGTAAAGTACTCATTTATTAAAGCCACTGTACCTGTCTCACTTTTCTAGGAATTGAAGTGACGAAATTTGACTTCGCCTTCATGAGAAAATCTCATATAAGAAAAAAGTTTATCTCTCAGTAATCAAATAAAAGTTCGAATTTATAGTTATTAGTACAAAATTTTGAATTTATCAATTGAGATAAAAGTTTGAACATAAAAAATTGGACACAGAATTAATTTATCTTGAATAAAATAACATTAATCTCATACACATCACAAATATAAATATTGTAACTACTGATACTCCTCAAATTCCCAAATCTCCTGAGAAAGCAAAAACAAAAAGAAAATGACATTGAACAAAAATTGTTATATACCAACACAAAAATGGAAGATAATACATCAACATCCATACTAAGGTCGATGAAAAAGTTAAAAACATTCGAAAGGCTTTCATAAATCACAAATACAGGAAATGAGAGATAATCGCTACTACAATTATGAAAAATAATGAACCAAAAAAATCACATTATTTCATCCTTACAAATGAGGGAAAGGACTAATTTGCTGTCAAACCAAGATTACAGATCATAGTATATATACTTCAATCCAATATAAACCAAAAAAAAAAAAAAGAATACTTGAAAATGTGTAAATTCGATTCCACATCATCTGTCATAAATCGTCAACTCCATGCAGTCTAATATTCATTCTTCTCAACCAAATCGAATGCAGCGTCATATGAAACACATCATACCTTTTGGGAGGCAAATTCACCTCAAAATGCCGCCGTGCCGCCACCCCCCGCCTCTGCATCCTTATATATTGCCTCGTCGAGATCCCTGCAAGGATGCTCTTGAGGTTCGGGATCTCCTTCACCGGGACTTCAACGGAAAACGACTTCCAGTTGAGAACATCGCTGAAAGGCGGCACGTACCCATCCTTCACGAGGACGGGGACGCACCCTGTGTACAGGGCCTCCACCATCCGCGGGCTTGCAACCTCGTAGCCACTAGGGCAGATGCAGTACTTGCTCTTTCGCATCATTGCAGAGTACGAGACACCTTTGGGGAGATACCGATGTACTTGAATCTCAGGATCTTTGTTCTCCCAATGTTCAAGGAGAATCGGCCTAATGGGGCCGTGGAGCCCTCCTGCAAAGAAGGCGAGGATCGGTCTTCTTGAAGGCGACGGCCCACCAATCAGACCATTTGTCCGGCCACCTGGCAGGTTGATTTCCGGGATCGACACGTCTTTTGAGGGTTGGAACCCTTCAGATATGTTGGCGTTGCATAAGGCTCGGATGGAGTTCTTGAATAGCTCTGGAAGAGACTTTGAAAGTTCAGGCCCCTACAAGATCCAATCACCTTGTGATAAGTAAATGATTTTCAATCACTAAAAGTCTAGAAACAAATATACTAGGTAACAATTCAAGAAACGCATAATGTGATTCTGTGATTAGCCTAAACAGTAATACTAATTATAGTTAACTGCTAACGAGAAAAAAACGTGACATACCCAATCATGGCAAGAGAGCATGACGTGGTCGGATCCGAGGCTCCGATTCCAATACGGGTATCGTCCAGCTACAAGATCAACGTAGTCCTTAACAGTTTGTTTCAATGGCAGCCAGTGATCAGGAGCGTTTCTGTCGTAGATGAAATGAACCATGGACACCACGCTGAAGGGAAGGAAGTAAACACTGGCTTTGTCAGGATTTTGAGTCCGAAAGCTCGACGTTTCCAGCTTGTAGATGAAATTTCCCTCCATCGAATAGATGCTTCCACAAGGGCCATTGTGAAATATAGGCTGTTCCCCTTCTTTATAGATGAACACTTTGAAGAGCTTTTCCATCTCAAGGTAGCTCCTGAATATTATTAAACACATGAGTCCTACTATATTACAATTGTGCTTCATAATTTCAACTTGAATGCAAGCTAATGCAATATGTAAAACATAGAAAAAATAATACATACTAAATTAATAACCCACCCTTACCTGTGAAAAGATGAGGGATTCCAGTAAACGGGTCCTGATGGGACGTAGTCAGGATCAAACGATGTATTTCCATTTTTTGCATCTCTAATTGCAGCTCGAGCTTTCTGCAGTTTGGCCTCGAGTACTTGCAAGTTGGTAAACCTTCTACTTATTTTAGGGGTCGAGGGAAGAACGTGAGTATCGTTGAACAGAGTAGAGACAGTGGACTCTTTCGGTGTGATTATTAATTCCACTTTGGTCCCATCGCTCTGTTTCAAGATTAATGATCAATATAGAACTGTATAAGGAAAACCAGCATCATACCCAAGTTGAACGAACAACAACATTGGCATAACTTACTAATAAAATGAAAATTCAATACTTCCTTTTTGGTAATAGGATGTATACTTCCATGTCAACATTCTGGTGATTTGATGTTATTTTAATATTAAGATACATCATGATAGACATTAACATATATGGGAAGGTACCAATTCAACATTTACAAATTACCTATCACATCTTTTAAAGATATATTACAAGGTCCTACAGAATTAACAAATAGACCCTACAGCTACTGGCATTACTTGAACATATGAAATCAGCAAACATTAAAATAAAATAGTAAATAAAGTAGTGGATAATCAATTAGTCCGGACTTACAACACTTGTAACAAATTACATGATTAGTAAGTGTCTTTTTCTTATACATGTTGACCCTCCTAGTACTCTAAAATGACATCTACTTTCCTCAATGATTGTAGTCATCAACTTATCTTCTGTTCTTTTTATTTGCCATACATAACTGTTTTGTGAAAATTACAAGCTCATGCCCTTTTGTTTCTTGATATTGACCAGAGCATCCCTGCAATAGTATACTATTTCCCTAAAAATTCTAAAACTTATACAAATCAATTTCCTTGCAAATTTAATATTTTAACTTATGACAAACTCTACCTTAATAAAGAAAAGATTAAATTGTGGAATCGTGTTGGTATACTACAAATGTCCTAATACTTATTTCCCACGGTCTTCATAATGATACTATGCTTCCACTTTTTTTTATTATCATATCAAAGATCAATTAACCATATATTACATCTATGAACCAAACAATTAAAAGTTAGCTCAAAGTTTTAGAAAGGACATACTCTCTAGACCTATGTAGAGTCTTAGCGTCAGTATCTACAGTGTATCTTAGAAATTAAGATGCTTTACAATTTTTTTTTCTTCATATTGGGATACACTAAGAAAGAGCAGAAACGTAAATTAGGAAAATCTCAAAAAATGCAATTGCATCATTTGTGCTAAAACTTAATGGTCGATTCATGTAACTTTAAAAACTAAATTGCACAAAGAAAACTCGTAGGATTGTGTGACCGATTATAATTCACAATCCCAATTTCCTTTATTTAGTATCGTAATTAAATAAAAAAAGTTTTATTAATTTATGGAGAGTACGCATCACATGTGCTGCCCCCTGCACTGATATTTATGAATTAGACAACTCTAGTTGGAACGCAAAATCTCGTGCAATTAGGCTTAATTTTGGGAATTTGGGGAATTTTGAGGGGGTCGGGTCTGTATATACCAGTGGAAACTTTTTTCAAACCATTCCTTATTTACTCTATGAGCAAATGATTTTTTCCATTTTTAGAATATTATTGAAGTCAAGAAATCCCTGGTCCCTCGCCAATAAACCAAATTAAACCCAATTTCACAATAAATAAATAAACTAAAAAAGGAAAATTTCATAAACAAATGAAGAAGGAGAAGAAGAAGAAAATGAGAGAATTCTTACCGGCTGCTTGGCCTCTCTAACTTGAACACCGAACGGCGGTGCGGCGGTGGAGCGCTCGAGAGTGTAATCAACGGACAAAGCCTCCTCCCTCTCCCCGCCGCCCACTACTCTCCGGCGCAATTCTAAAGCGTCCTCCGCCGGCGGAGGAACGTCCTCGAAAGCGGTAGAGGAGTTCTGGGGCGCAGCTGGAAAACCGGAAAGAGAAGAAGCGGGATAAACCGAGCCCCAAGTCCACGGGTAGTAATTGGAGGCGAAGATCCAAGTCGATGACTTGAAACCCATCGAAACCACCATCACCGAAACCACCATTAACGGCACCATAAACCCTAGTAGCCTCGCCGTCGACGACGACGTTTTCCACCATGAACACATCCTTCTGTTGCACCCCTCCATCACCCTATCTCCTCCCAATATATACAGATTCAAATGAATTCGAAAAATTCAACAAAATTTACCCAGATTACAACGATTTCTTGGATTCTTGAATTTCAAAAATCTCTCTCTCTCTCTCTCTCTATATATATAGAATATCTCTGTGATTCTTTCTTTACTTTCTCTCCTTTTTGAAAAAAATTACTAGTAATATACAGCTAATTAATGAATGCATGTATAGGCGAGCAGTGCGTGTAGTGTGTGAAACATAGAGCGGTATTAACACCTTGGGAAAGTGAGAGATGAGCAACGATTGGTGAGAGGTGGCTGCAATACAGCGCGCCATCTCGCCAAGCGTCTACAGCTTTGGACCTTTATATTCGAGTCTCATGCAGAAATTACGTCTTTTTCCAACTTTCCGATTCTACCCCTATGGCTTATTACTACCGCTTGCGCTATACTCGCTACAGCTGTGACGCACGTCCCAATTGGATGCTCTTTTCCCGAGCTGGGATCAAAGCGAGTGGGGGCGGCGATGGGGGTACTATTGGAATTTTAGGTTTGGAAATCTTTGAGAGTTAAGGAAGGTGGTTAATGGTATTTGGAATTGGGATATGTACCTAATTAATTGTAATTAATTACGGGATACTGTTTGATATTTGTTACTCCATACCAAATGTTTGTGAAAACTCGGCAGCCATTTTTAGTCTGTTCTTAATCAAACTTTTAGTTTTAGGCTTCAAATTAAACGCCTATCATACTACTAACGGGTGCATACATTACATACTTTTGATTCGAAAAAAACTGTAATTCGATAATTTACTATTCGTTTTATATATATCAATAATTAATTTCTTTATCTTACTTGTCTTATGAAAAAATTGGATGGAATCATATGCGTGATGAATGACTAATGTCTCCATTCGTGAACGGGCGTTTAATTGTATTATATATAACACACGATTTATATAAAATACAACAAATGTTTGTGGGATTAAGTACTATGTTTAATACTGAAACATTAGAGAACACGTCAAGAAAGCACCAATCAATCTTAATTACAAAATTAATTAAAAAGAAGTCCATACTTATGTTTTTTGTGGAAATCAAGACACGTGTACTACGATTTCCGGTATGGCTTTTCATACGAAAATCCATGTAGATATATCATAAATGCAAGTTAATGTCATTTCAAAAGAAAATAGTAACCACACAATTGAAATATCGCAGATTAAATTTTTCGTAAGTGGATTTTTCGAGAAATAAAATATAATAAAATAAATAGAGAACTCGATGACTCTTTAAGTTAGTAAACCGTGGCGGCTTTTAGAATAACGACAGGTGGAATACGGACCTTCAAAATGACAAAATGTCATGTCTATTGATGGAAAATAAAAGTATATACTTTTTATTTGGAAAAAAGAATTAATAAGGATGGTACATATATGGATTGATTAAATTCCAACATTTTTATTTTACATTAAATGAGATAAAGCAATCATCGTATGACCTGAAAATCATCTACAACAGAAAAGGTATTATTTTGTGCATGAAGAAAAATGGGGACAGGGATGGAGAAATGAGACAAAGGACGTGATATGTCACTCCTCCGTGTCCTAATATTTAATAGTCATAATCTAGAACGTGTCGTCTTATTTATTAACCGACGTAATAAAATCAAGCAGCTTGATTTTGAGTTTGCACAGACTTGATTCGACTCAATATCTGTTTCTTTCTTAAGAAAGACTCATTTAAATATTTAATTTAATTCGTGCTTATCTATAAAATATGATACGCTACTGAAGTATTGGTTTTCCTTACTAAAAAATGAATAATAGTAAATATTATTGGCCTGGTCTGGCTATAGTCAGTGTAGAGTTACTTCTTTTTACGAATTTACTTTCTGAAATATATTTAATTTACAACTTATTCACTGTAATAATCTTGAAATAAGAAGATCCAAGAAAAGCTTCAGCATATTTCTTCACAGAAAATAGGAAAAATATATATATATATATTTGACACAAAAAATATATCACGACTTCAAATTGAATAGTTAATGCAAGACTCTCTTCAAACTCTTCATATAGTTATCTTTTACGTATCTCGTATATATAGTAGGATAGAGTAGAGCCCATCTCTTTTGTAGTATATATATATACATTTTATGTATGTAGTCTTGCATTTTTTTATTATGCATTTTATTAATTCTGAACCTAAATTTCTCTCGATTTACTAGATTACATCACGAAGCAAATTTGTGAACTTATGTACTTCCGGTTATGAGAGGTCACAAAAGTTTATTGATCTTTCAATTGAAAATTGTGTTTAATTTGTTAGAAATATAGAAAATCAAGCCGCGAACAGATGGTATTCTAATTAATATATTGAAAAAAAAAACAATACAAAATAAGAAAATGAACAAGAAAATTACAATGAAACAAATAAAGATAAACTAACTGAAGTTTGTAAGTCGAGTCGATGGAACTCTCTATCCACAAGATGAATTACGCCCCAATTGGTGCTCTCGTATTGACGTATTGTCCCCAAAGATCAAACAACTTCCTCCTATTAAGTAAAAGCACCTCAAACTTACTAGACACCGACGAACTTGACGGAGTTATAAGAATCGAGCAAAAAATGCTCATAAAGATGCTAAATGATGGGTGCGTGTGATGCAAATGCTCGTGAGCTTTAAGAGAGAGACTGTGTTGAAAGAAGTACAAATGTGGTATGTATCTCTCTCTTCTAAAGCTCACGCCATTTATAGGCTCACAATTTAGTAAACTAGTAACAAAATAATAGTGCACAAGAGATAGGACAGTAATGAGAGAAAATCAAATACATGTATTAATAAATTACAAGTTAGTTCCTAAAGGAATATGCAAATGGACTGCAGATTTTTAGTTAGTAAAGTGAACCAAAAATTTCCTTACTTTTTTGAACTATTTGTTGTGTCATGAGTTACTAATTTAAGCTTGACCGATAAAATGCCCCATTCTATGCAGAAATAACGCCGCAAATTAATAAATATACATAGTCTGTGTGTTCTCGGTATCTTCCAAACAAGCCAAAACTACAATTTGGTTGCATCATTAATCTCTGAATGTGCAATGCAAGAACAGCTTAGTTTGAATGGTCTCTTTGAAATATACATACTAATTGCTTATATACCAAACATACAATGTGACAAACATAATACATTTTCGTCTACTTATATTATTATTATTATTATTATTATTATTATTATTATTATTAAAATAAGAATAATAAAATAACATTTAGAAAATTCGGGTAGGGTACTGGGAGCTACTCAGTGATTTGTAAATTAGCCTATTGAACCTACTTTGAAAGATCCAATATCGAGGAGTATATTTATGCATTGATATCGTCGTTAACTTCTCTTTTTTCTTTTTTTGAGGGTATGCATACTCCATTTGTTATGTAATTTTTATCGTGTATTAATTTCCAAGACCTACGAAATTCTGCTATAAGTAGACAAGTATTATTATGTGTATGTGTCGGCATAATTGATTACCTAGATTGCATACAGATCCGGTGTAAACTGTTTTGCCTATATAACGTGTGGCACGGGTACCACTACAGAAATATTGATCAAGGAAATTCTTGATTCGGTTGGCAGGTTTTGATTTAATGAGACAATTTATGGTATTCTTCAAATTACCTTACATGTTATATGAATTGAAATCCTGCAAACCACTTATCCAAACGATATTTTTTTTAGTCGTGGCTGAGAATTAAATACCCCGAGCATATATCCAGAAGAAAAGAAAAAAAAAGCGTTACCAAATCAAAATATCATGGACTAATTGAATTAATGTGTAGACAATCTATATGTATTATGTCCAGAGCCAAAAAGAATTGAATCCACCTATTTTGCTATAACAATAATAAAAATGTGTCCACTCTTATAAAAATTACTCACTATTATGAAATTGTTTTCGATACACAAATACGTCAATATGTTTAAATGTGCAGGCATGACTAATTTGGACATTAATCGAAAAACGAATAATTTTGTATATCTTTATATCTGTGCCTCTAATCTCTTTGTTACTGAATCAAAATGGGCATTTTTACATATATGACATACTTGTGAGTGTCTTTATTTTGTTAGAATTGAACTTGCAGCTCGCCTATGCATCGACTTTTTTTTCTTAATCAAAAAAATGACATACCCTTTTTTGCAGAACTAATATAATAATGACATAATTCTTGGGAGTCGTGATTGAGATTTACTGCAGATATGAGGTTTTTTAGAGTTAAAGTGGGGTTTGCCCGTACTCGGAAATCCAGAAGTCTACGTAGCGTGGACGTCTATGCATGTCGATATTAAGAGATGGACAGACATCAGTTAGTTAATTAATTGACTCGCGCGGAAGCTCATTACAGACATTACTAATACAAAAATTAGCAAATAACTAATTAATAGTGAATTAGATTCAGTACTTTGAGGGTCGCCAAGCAGCCCACAAGTACCGATGCAGTTTGACTTTGAGATGCACAAAATTAGAATACTAGTAATTTTTTAGTTGTTCAACATTTGTTAGTCGGATAGTTGTTTAATACTCAGGTTAGGTTTGTGTGG
This sequence comes from Monilaria moniliformis, assembly GCA_034509125.1. NCBI lineage: Eukaryota > Viridiplantae > Streptophyta > Magnoliopsida > Caryophyllales > Aizoaceae > Monilaria > Monilaria moniliformis. Next base: position 9,248 of record JAYDZE010533105.1, read on the forward strand.
CGGGCTTCAATTTAGTCAAATTCAATTGATTTCAAACTTATCTGTAAAGACAAAAAAAAATTAAAATTAAAAATAAAAGGTAATTTGAGTGAAATGTCAAATATACATAGACAAATATAAACTAGACTATTTTTGAATTAGTTCATTAATATAGCTAAAACTAAAAGTTGATCATGAATTTAGAAAAATTAAAATATAGTCTGATTTTTTAGTTTTTAGACAAAAATGTCTTTAATGAATATCAGCTACTTTTTTTACCGTGCCATAAATATTTTTGGCGGTCATTTATCTCTCACTCTAACTCTCTCTCTCTATCTCTCATTCTCTTTATGTATGTAACCAAACTATCGCTCTATCAAATGTTGACAATAGCTTACGAATGAACTCTTGTGGTTTCTGAACGAACTCTTTTGGTTTCTCAGTCGATTGTGTCACCGCCGCCACCAGTCAGAAACTCGAACAAATTTGAAACTGCAGTATGCAGTACATCAAGTAGCCACTACAAACTCATACACTTCCAAACCAACTGCAAAATGCAGTTTGTCAACGGTGGCGGCACTTGCAAACCCATACACTAATTTGTCTCCGCAAGTTTTTTTGTATATTCAAAAGCAGTGATGTCGATGGGCTTTTTAGAATTTAAATAGTCTTTCTATATTTTTTTTGAAGAATCCGTGCGCACAGTTTTTTAATTTTTACTTTTGTTATGTTTTATTTTTGTGTGATTGTTGTTGTTGGAAAATTGTTGGTGTTGATCATTCCAATTTTTTGAAAAAAAATGTTGAAGATGATTCCAGTTTTTTTAGAAATTTTCCGCTGAAAATCATTATAGTTTTTGGTGTTGTTGGAAATTTTTATATTTTTAGGATTTAGGGTGTTGCGGTATGGTGTACGAATCGGTCGATTTCGTACCAGATATACCAAACCTGTATGCGGTGCCGATGGCGCCAACGCAAAGGTTTGGTGTGCCTAGTAGAAATAGTACCATGCACACAAAAACATGTCTGCGTTGTACCGAAGGCGCCTGAGCTGAGGTTTGGTATGTGTGGTACGTATTCGCCAAATTTGTGCCACGCATACCAGTATTTTAAGGATGATTGACGATGGGTCGAAATTCACTATTTCTAAGTGAAACAATAATATATAACATATGCTTGTCCTCTAAACCCATCAAATAAGACAGCTCAAAATTATTTGTGATCCTCATTCTCATGGTTTTATCTAAGGATGTAGGCATAAAATCTATTTGTCCACCCTCGTATGTGTTATTAATCTATAGCCATCTATAGGCAATAATAACAACAGTTTCCCTCATCTATAAGAGACAATTTCGCACAAATCAGTATTTTATACCATCATTACCAAACTAGCGTGCACAAAATTAGCTTGCGCAAGGTCTTGATACTGCCCGTTAGTTTGGTAATGATGGTATAAATTAGGTCAATTCATACCATGCGTACCGAACTTGGGCACGACCGTCCTAGACACTGTACGCGCCCAGATTCGCTATGCATGGTATGAATTGGGCGAATTCATATCATGCATACCAAACGAGACCTCGTAGTGCAAAAACTGTATCTGCGCAAGTTAGGTATGCATGGTATGAATCGGCTGAATTCATATCATGCGTACCAAACTTGCACATGTACGGCCTCGACACTATGCGCGCTAGTTTGATAATGATGGTATGAATTAGACTAAATTCATATCATGCATAACAAACCATTCTAGATTTAGAAATCAAAAGTATTAAAAATGATTTAACATGAGAAGATGAATGGAAATTTAGTCTCTTGAATGAAATAAACAGAGAAGTCCGTTGACTTTGGGTAACAGCAACCCCTATAGTATTACACTGTAGCAGCTGCCGCCGAATAAAGTTTGCGATAACCAGCAATGTCGACGGGCAAAAAACTTCGAAAATTATTTCCCACCGCCGGCATCAATAGAGAGAGGATAAAAGAATTGAAAATAGGGAGAACCAGAAACTAAAAATTATGATGATGATAATGTGAATAGTTGATAATACAAAATGCAGAGATGTAATTTGCACATCAACTTTTGATAAGCTGGCCCAATTGCTATGATGCTGAATTTTCTTACAAAACTTTAAACATACAAAATGAAGCTCCATTATAACTCAAGCTAACAGTCCAAGTTTGTGGGCTTAGGTTAGATGAATGGACTAAAAGAAGAAAATTTCTGCATCTCCGATTTTTGAAAAAACTTAAGTATGTAACTGAATCCACATATTTTTGACAACTAACCATTTAAATTACAAATTTTAGCCAAATTTTGGTAAATTTCATACGATTTGAAAACGGAATATCAAATCAACAATTTTCAATTTTTTGCCAATTGTATCGCTAGTGAAATTTTGGTGACGTGACAGCTGGAATTATTTAAATGACTAAAATGTTCGATGAACAGATCGATATCATTTGGTCATGGTGACACTCAAAACATTGTAGTTACTTTTTCTTCTTCTTTTTTCTATTTTCTTTACTTTTTCTTTTCTTTTCCTTTTCTCTCCACCGCCCTTCGCCAGACCACCGGCAACGCCAGCGGTCAGCAAGGCCATCGGCGTCCCCGGTTCCACTCTCGGCAACGCCGGCGGCTAGCAAGACCTTTCACCTCCCGCCCCCTTCGTCTCTCTCATAGTCTCTCGATTTCCCCAATTTTCCCTAATTCACCGAAATCCTCTCTACACCAATTTCCTCATCCCTCTCTCATTTCAGCCACCACCGTCGTCATCTCAGCTTAAACCAATTTTCCCATCCCTCTCTTAAATAATCCACCATGACTGATATGACACCATTTCTGGTTGAATCCAGGTATGGAGGCAAGCATGTGAATGTTGAGCAACCCATGAAAGTCAAGCTCTGAGTTGTTCTTATCAATGCCATCAACGGGCTTCCTTCACCCACAAAACCGTTTCCGCAGACATTTGTCCTTAGGTAAAAGTGTCTGTTCTAGGTTGAAATACAAAACTGAATTCCACGCTGAAATTGAGAAGAAAAAGGGTAGTAATTGATGCCTAGGAAAAAAAATTGTGATAAAAATCAATAGTTACAGTTAATAGGAGAAGCAGGAAGAGTGAGGGAGATAGAAATGGGGATGGGTGATTTGGGTGCTGGAATACGGGAACTTTTTACAAATTATGAGTTGATGTCTGCATTTCTTGGATTCGGTAGTGCTAAGGCCATTTAAATCTTTATTGTCTGGTATGCTATTGATGGGTGATTTGGGGCTGGAATATGGGCGCTTGTTAAAGTTGCGGAGAAGAGGAGGATGGAAGCCGGTGTAGGTGGCCAGAGGCGGTGGCGGGGAAGGAGAAGAGAAAGTAGAAGACGTAGTAGTAGTGTAGGAGACTAGGAGAGAGGGTTTTTTTTCTTTCCATGCGACATCATTTTGTACAAGTATGTGCCACTTAGCAAGCCACGTCATCTAGATTAATACTTTTTATTATAATTCACAAAAATTAGACAAAAGAATCGTATCAACTAATACAAGTAGGGCAGAAATCTTAGTCATAGAGTAGCTTGTTTCATTACACTGCATATTTTACTTACATCTGACATTACATTCAGTCAATCACTCGCCCAAAACTAAAGAAAAAACAGTTATCTATACACGCCACATTAATATTCAAAAATCTAAAAACAGAAACCAACCAAAATTCAGCCTGTCACCAATGATCAGAGCAGGAGCAATCACCATTAACAAAACAGTGAAAACCCGAAGCATCTCTCACATGTATCTCTCTCTTCGTAACAACCGATACATACTTGAAAAACGAATGGCAGTCTCCACAAACATGTATATTCTTCTTCACCCTCACCGGCTTCCCTCGCCCCGTCACCAGCAGGCCGTAGGCAACCGCCAGTTTCCCGCTGTGGTACATCAAGAAATTGGTTTTCTGATGCTCCTCCACCTCATGAAGCACGAAGCTCGTATCAGGCGTGTAGCCAGCTCTCGAGCATTCTAAAAACAGTATCTCCAGCGCGCTGTAGATGTCCTTCGTCTCTGGATGCGACTTATCCCTACCAAAGAAAGAATGCACCTTATTCTCATGAATGATCCAGCTCCGGCCAGGGAATTTCCGCAGCCCTTTTGATTTCATCTCTTCTCGAACAAGATCAGAGCAGTGCCACCTCCCAGAAGCGGAGTAAAGATTTGATTTCAGTATGTACGTGGACGGATCTTGTGGCTCGAGCCTCAGTATTTCCTGTGCAGCCCTTCTCCCAATTCTTGCGTTTTTGTACAGTCTGCAACTGTCAAGCAAGGCTTTCCAAACAGAAGCCTTTGGCTCAAATGGCATCTTCTTGATTATCTTCTCTGCTGCTTCTAGAAGCCCCCAGAAGCCATACACACCAACCAAACTAGCATAGTGCTCCGAATTGGGTTCTACATCATGGATACGCTTCATGGAGAGGAAGAACTCGAGGCACTGTTCAACTAGATTCGACTTAGTGTGGCGATAAGCTGAGATGATTAACACACAGGTGACTGTGTCTGGCTGTATACCTCCTTTCACCATCTTCTTGCATGCATCCAAGGCCTTCTCCCCCTGCCTGTTAAGGATATGGCCGGACAACAGGCAGTTCCACGAGACTATGTCGTGTTCAGACATGCTGTCAAACACCTCAATGGCTCGTTCCATATCCCCACACTTGGAATACATGCTAACTGTGGCGTTCCCAACTCCTATATCAGATAAAGAACCATGTTTTATAGCACGGCAGTGAAATTGTTCGCCAAGAGTTTGGAACCCTAAATCCCCACACACTCCAAGTATTGAAGCTAATGCAACCTCATCAATGGCGATGAGTTGCTCTTCTTCATTGATCAAAGAGATTGCTTTCTCTAACTCTGAGTGTCGGGCATATCCACACACCATCGTTGTCAGCATGATCGAGCTTCTCTCTAGCGGTGGTAGTTGATGGAATATCTTCTCAGCGTCGTCCAGTCTAGCACACCTAGTGCACATATCAAGCAATGCAGCTTGGATAAAATCGTTATTGCCAAAACCAATCTTCACAACAAAGGCCTGAATCTGTTTGCTGAACCTCGAATGCTTGCTCAAACCACAAGCATGTAAAGCACTAGACAATGTGAAGTCAGTTAACTCCACGCCTTCCTCCACCATTCTGCAGAAGAATCTCAACGCCCTTGAGCCATCGCCATTTTGGCAAAATCCCGCTAAGAGGACGTTGTAAGCAATGGAGTTCTTCTCAGGCATCCTACAGAAGACATCCATAGCTGAACCAACACGCCCAAATCCCATATATGCACTAACCATTTCAGTCCATGTAAAGCCATCTCGTGCAGACATACTACTAAACAGATTCTCAACATCTTCCACACATCCACACTTTGCATAAAACTGTATTAGTGCATTCCTCACACTCAAATTGCTGCCATGCCCTGTTTTAAGTGCATATGCATGAACTCCCTTCCCATACATAGTTGATGATGATGATGATGAACATCTTGCACATGCGGTCAATAAACTAGAAAGAGTGAAATAATCTGCTCTACAACCCTCTTGCATCTCTACCAACATATCATAAAACAGTTCAAATGCTTCACCATACAAACCCTCCTTAACAACACACGAAATCACAGTATTCCAAGAAGCAATGTCTCTCTCACGCATTTCATCGAACAGTTTTACCACAAAATCGAAGCAACCATTTTTCCCATACAACCCCATCACAGAATTGGCAACATAACTGCAATTAACATGACCGGTTTTGATCGACAAGGCGTGAACTTGGGAACCCAGACCTAGATCCAACAAACGCATACAAGCAGTCAAAATCGCAACAAAAGCATACGCGTTGGGTTCGATTCCCGACACTCTCATGTCAATGAACAGCGCGACAGCTTCTTCCCCGCGGCCCGATTTCGCCAAGCCCGAAATCAGAGCAGTGTAGGACACAACATCCGGTTTCGCAATTAAATGGAAAACCCTCACCGCGTAGCTCAAGTGACCCAATTCGATATAAGATGTAATGAGAGAATTACAGAGGCGTATGTCTTGACGAATCTTGATAATTGAAGCGTGAACCGCTTTGCCGAGCTGAATATCGGCATACTCGCGGGAAAGTTTGAGCAAACGAGAAATCTCATCGTTGGATAACGGTTGAATGTTATCGGAGTGCTTTGGGGTCAGTAGGTGTTCGAAAGGTGGAGTTTTGGAGAGTAAAAATGGTGGGGCTGAGAAGAGCTGGGGCTTGGGAGAGGAGAGAGAAAGAGGGGTTTTGGATGGAGAAAGGAAACACGTGATTTTAGTGGGAGTAGAGGATTTGCGGAGGTGAGAAGGAGGAGAGGAGGCGGCGGAGTCGAAGGGGGGATGGTGGAGGTGGATAAGGGCGGCCATTAAAGTGAGGCGCCAAGCTTAGTGACAGTTGGAGTGAGAGAGAATATTTGGGTTTAGAAAAGAAAATATTTGGAATTAATTTGACGATATAAATTGTTTTCTCAGCGTACTTGTTTTCATCGATTGTGATAAAAATTAAAACAGCTGTCGTTATGCAAACTTTTACTATTAATCTTATTTTTGTTAGGGATAGTCCAATATTTTACACTACGCTAGTCAAAACTCGTAGATTACTTATAAATTTATCTTGAAAAGTCAACTCCACATTTCACTTTATTAAGAACATTTTAATTTTATATTTTCTAATATTGAATTATTATTTTTTATCTAATCATACAAATAAGTTTAGAGATAAATCATCTTAAAGTACATTTTGATCGATAAAGAATAATTAAGTATTAGTTTATTAATAAGCTTGTTGAATAATGAATCTGCCTTTGAGAGAATAGAAGCAGAAGCGATCATGTTTGAGAGAGATTTGATGATAACTAAGATTTTTTTATCTCATTGAGGATGGCTATACATCCATCAAATTGGCTAGATATGAGATTGTGCGGGCGTGGCGTTGGAGCACGCCCCCATCGACCTCTAATTCTTCTCGCTTCAAAGAATCACTACCTACCATATAATTATCAGATGAAGTTGATTTGGAGGTATGTGGTTAGTAAACGGCAAAAATGTCTGATGAATTCTTTAATTTATGACGTCATATCATATCTACAAATATGTGGCGTGCAATCTAAAACATTCTTCCCAAATCTTTATATTTTCGTATGTGCATCATACTCATACCACAGTGTCAGAGCAGGATAGCATCACTGCATCGTCATAGTTTGACACACATTACTATTACATAAAGAAACAAGTCGTATCAGACTCTTCTTAAATTATTCAACTCTAAACTGTTCATGTATTGGGGGGCGTCCTATTACATATAAAAGCTACGTGCAGTAGAAATAGAACTCTGAGACATGCTTGGGCCATATCTTGATGTTTGCACGATCACAGAAAATACTACAATACATGATCATGGCAATAACACCTTACTAAGAAGATAAGTCGCTTGTACCTTCACCGCATTAGAAGCTGGAAAGCTTCATTTTCGCTTTCCATTTCATACTCATAGCCAAGACTGTTTGCACGCTCCCGAAACTCGCCCATCTCAGCATCGCACACTTGGATGCCGACCAACACATTGGCACCGGTTTCTCCCTGAAGATGGAACAGAGAGGTCAGTTTCCAGTGGAAATGCAGGAAGTGGAACGTCCGAGATATTGACAAACATGTGCATATGTATTAAACTCAGTCTATTCAATGTCAATCAGGACACGGTTGAGATCATAACCTGTCCACGGTAATGGAAGAGAGTAATATTCCAACGTGGACTAAGAGCGTCTAAGAACTTCACTAAGGCTCCTGGCCTTTCAGGGAAAACAAAGCGGCACAATAGCTCATCTTTGACATTTGATCGGCCACCCATCTGCCACAGATTCGAAAAATGAGTTACAGACACATAGAGAAAGGTCAAGACCAAGCAAGACATGTACTCAATATTCTCATCCAAACCTAAGTGGCCAACTAGTACTAAAGGTAATAGCCAAACAGTCAAACAGGGACAGAGGCTGCATGCTACATTGACAAGAATACTGTTTATACATATATCTAGCGATTGGAAACTTCTATTTTATTTCAACAGGGGCTTCTTTCCATAGCTGATGACACAGAAATGAAGCTGCGGGAAATCAGCATAGCTGACTTGTTGCTGAACCACTCAAGTGAAGTATTTGGTCATTCAGGCCAAACAATTCAACCATTTGTAGAGGCCATACAACAAGGATTTAGTTGGAGAGAAGCAGAGGACTAAAGAATCATGAATTGAGGTTTATTATAGCTTAGCACGAAGTGATTAAGGAAAAGGCAAGTTTATCTTTCTTTCAGTGGACTAAACTCCTTCTTTCAATCTTAGTATGTAAGAGATTCCGCTTCAGTTAAGTTTCAAAACTACTATCTAAAAGAGAAGTTAAAGAAGACTGAGATATCTTGGGTTGTTAGTTTCCTGAATCTGTTCACATTGAGTGTTACTTTTATCTTGGAGTTCTCCCAAGAGAATCCATCAACGCCAACCATATCCTTCTGGAGCAAATAATTGGTAGGATTATTCAGCCCAGATAAGGAATGTGAACAAGGCGTTATTTCTGCCCTTTGCAGAAAATATCAAAGTTCCAAATTCAGGTGCCAACATGTGGTTTGAACTAAGCTAAAGCCAATAACATTTCCTTTTAATAAATTTACATCAGAAAGAAATGTGAACAATCAAGTGTTGGGGGTCCTCACCAGATGTCGCAAATGATCTTTGACCAAGTCATTCTTTGTGAGATTAATAGTATGTAGTTGGGAGGACTTCAATCTTTCCACCATTGCATCAAGTTCTGCTTCTGTGTGAAGACCAACACTGTGTACAAAAGATAGAAAAAGCAAAGTGTAAACAAAATAAGTTGCTCGAGAATAATAGTCCCAGGGAAGGTAAAAAATGTTCATTGTTTTTCAAAAATTAACAGAAATACGTGAAATGTATCCCTTGCCTGTATAGTACTAGAGCTTTTTCTTTATCTGTATTGAATCTGTATTTGAATTCAGTGATATTCATAAGTCCCACCTGCAATAAAAAAAAAAATCCAAATAATAAAAGGGAGGATGTTCTGGTGATAGGAATGACAACCGAGATTATGAAGAAAATCGCACAAGCTCACAGAACCGCTTAAAGCTTCCCAGTTCCTCTGGCATGTAAGTTGCCAATACAGCTTCACGGCGTCTGCCGACATCTGCTAGTTCAGTTACCAATCTCAGTCTATCAAAATTCATGTTAGCACCACTTGTCACAGCTACTACATTAGCACCCTTGAGTCTATAGTACTTGCAATAAGCCTCAGCTCCAGCCAGGGAAAGAGCACCTGCAGGTTCTAAAATACTCCTTTTCTCCTCAAACATGTCCTGTACCGTAGTAAATTAATGGCTAGTAGTTAACAATTTCGAAGATGAAGTATGCTATCAACATTTATGTTGCAGGAAGGTTAATTGGCAAGATATCAAATTTTAGAATCATAATGCAGCCCCCCTTCACCCTAGGGGAGGAAAACAAAAAACAAACAAAACAACAAAAACAAAACCTACTAATATTACTTGAGCAAGGGCGAAGGCTGGAAGGCAGAATGCCAAAAACTAGAAGAGAAAGCACGTATGTTAATGACATGTCAATTAAATACAAGGAAAGCAGCAAATGAGAATGAAGAAGTAATCAAGATCTAATTCAAAAATCAAGACAACTAAAAAAAAGGTCCATCTTTATGAACGTACAAAACATGAGATACTGTTAAAAAGGATCAACTCATCAATATGTTGCCTTGATAGCTTCCTCGTTAGGTACTACTACCAGAACATGAGAGCAGTTATCAGACAATAGTACTGGCTAGAATATATATGATGCTGATTGTCCAAAATAGAAAAGTACAACTTAAAACTAGTAGGTCCGAAGAAAGACATTAAAAATAAAGAATGTGAAAAGAAAAGGTAAACGGCATTTTAATCCAGGCAACCAGGAAAAGGCAGCTGACCTTTATTGATGCACAAATAGCATCACGGCTAACAAGAACCACCCCATCTATCAGTTCCCTGCAAAGCCGAAAAGTCTCTTCACCAACGACCTTGACTGCTACACCATCAGCGAAACCTCCCACTTGATCCAACACTACTCGCCGGCCATGGTGCAAAGATAATGCCATTGCATTGGCATCAAAAGGTTCCACTCCAATAACTTTCACTTCTGGAGAGACCCTTTTTACGTAGGCAGCAATGCCAGCTATAAGTCCACCACCACCAACAGGCACAAATATTGCCTCTATCGGACCATTCATCTGTCGCACAATCTCCATGCCAACTGTTCCCTGCCCCGTGATTACATCAGGGTGATCAAAGGGAGGAACAAATGTGCGGCCCTCTTCTTCAGCCTGCTTTTTGGCAAAAGCTTGGGCTTCATCATATGAATCCCCCACAAGCACTACAGTTGCCCCCAGCCTTTCAACCGACCTCCACTGCCATTATCAAGTGAAGAGATTTTGAAAAGGTGATAATTAAACCATGGGGAAATTTATGGGAAAAAAACAATGTTATGAATCAGCACACCACCTTTATTTCTGGAGTAGTAACAGGCATTACAATCACAGCATTGCATCCCAATTTCTGGGCAGATAATGCCACGCCCTGTGCATGATTTCCAGCTGACGAACATATCACTCCTCTTTCAAGTTGTTCCTTCGGAAGCTTAGCCATCATATTATAAGCCCCGCGAAGTTTGAACGAGAAAACCTACAAAGCAGATTATCAACATATTTACTCAAATGTCAAATTTCTAGTGACATAGAAAGGGAACTCCACTTTCTCCTGGTTTTTATTGCCTCTTTTTCTACGAAAGACACCAAGTTTTCACAAAAATCAACCAAAATTTCAAAATTTGGCTAAAACAGAAAAAAATACTAAAACTGGAAGTTAGTGTTGAATGAAGAAGATTGAGAACAAAAACAATGTCTCGCAAAAGATGAGAAATAAACAAGCTTCACGCAAACAATACCACTAAGGAAATGAACGAACTCAGTCACCTACGCAAAGAAACGACATATACATCAAACTAAATACATACAGGCTGAAAATCCTCTCTTTTGAGCCAGACGTTGGCCCCCAACCTGTCCGACAGCTTCGACGCCAGCTGCAATGGCGACTCATACGCCACGTCATACACCTTCGACGATAGAATACTCGTCAGATATTCCATTGCACTCAATGTACCATCTCCAGCTGTACAGTTGCCAATATACCTATTCGGCACCAGATATCCGCTCTCGCACTGCAGCGAGCTCGGCGGAACCACCAATAACGGCTTCTCCAACACCGGAGGAGAAGGAGGAGATAGCGGCCCAGCCGAATGGGGCTCCCCGATGGTGGGTAAAATCGGCGCTGGCGCCGCCTTCGACGGCCTGGCGACGGCGACCGCAAAAGATCTCGGTCGGCAGCTGCTCGGGATAGTGGCTGAGGAAGCCTCCGCGAAGTCGCTGCCGGAAAATGTGGCGCGGCGGAGAGGCGATTGCGCAGGGGCAAAACGGAGAACTTCCATTTTTGCAATGTGTAGATTCGAACTTTTGTACGTAAGGTTCCTCGCAACGGAGTGGCAGGAAATGCGAGGGAGATGAAAGCCTTGCTATATTTATAGTGAGTTTTCTCCCAAAGGGTTTTGCCATTAGATGAATCCCATAGGGTTAACCGCGGGTGACGGAAGGATCGAATAATAATTAGCACGTTTTATTTTCGACCCATGATGATTGAACACGTGGAGGATAGGTGGGTCAGTTCGTGAAACCCGTGGTGACAGGAAGGGGAGGACCGCCAGCGTAGACTGCATTGAAAACGATAAATCACGACATTCGCATTTTAGTTTCACCCAATTTTAAGCCAAACAAAATAACTGCTTGTACCAAATCTGATTAGGACAAATTAAATTGATAATTTTTTTTTGGGAGCCATTTCTTGTATCTAATATTCTCATTTTTATTATGGGAGGTTCGGAATTGTTATTTGAATGATTCCCAAATACAAACTTTTAAATATCTCAATCGGGTCAATTCACTGGGGTTCGGGCCAATCATATTCGGTTATCGAGCTATTTAGTTACATGTAATTCATATTGTGATTTTTTCTAGACTAAACTACTCGAGCTAACCCATCGAGCTCAGAAAGAAATTTATAAATATTTTAATTAATATATTAATTTTGATAATTCTATAATTCTAACGAAGAAATGCATCCATAAATAAATATTGATTCAATTCAAAACTAATATGTAACTTTTAAAGAAGTAAGAACATAAGCTTTCATAGATGATTATCATTTTTAAATTTTAAATCTAAACGTTGTATGTTAAATGTTATAGTAAAATATAGAATAGTGAAATGATGAATATAACTTTCGAATATTAAATCAAAACGTATTTACGTACATTTGAAAAAAAATATTCTTATTATACTAACTTTCAAAAGTTTGAAAAATTAAAGTAATGAAGTTTGAAAACTAGATAATAAGAACTCGCTAATTTTCGGGTCGACCCTATGGGGCTCGGGCTATCTTTGGGCCAACCCTATCGGGTTGCGGGTTATTTGGTTTGTGGTCATTCGTGTTGAGATTTTTTTCGGATTATAATTTTTCAACCCTAACTATGTCGGATTATTGGATTAATCGGGTCAAGTCATGGATTTCAGGCTAAATTGACATCCCTACTAACTCTATTAAGCAATTTCAAATTTAATCACGGAGCCATTAAATATATGGAGATTAAATTAACAATATTGGAGAACATTTTAGACAGTAAATTTCAAAATATCCTTTCAGTAAAAAATTAAAAATTCAAAGGAGTTTAATCAATTTTGAATTTCGAAATCAAATAATTGTCAAAATCTCAACTATAAATTCGTGTAGAAAATAAAGGGGGGCTAAGTGACTACAAATTGAAAGTTTTGGACATTATTTAAATGTTTTAAAAGTATGGTATAAATTACAATCAATATCATGAATTGATTTTTTTTCTTTTAAATTACAAGTGGTATATCAAATCAATTAAAACATTACACCTCATATAGGTGGGGAATCACTTCATTGCACGTATGCCGAAACATCTATATTACTATAGTAATGAAAATATAGCATCCTGCATGCAAACAGAATTTGAACCAATCAAATTGGCTAGGGCCGATCGGCCTCATGAATCGAGTTTTTTAGACATATTTATAAGCTATTTGGTTGTTTGTTTTAAAAAATTGATTCAGATACAAATCGAAGTGGACCGTCGAAGAAAATTGGGAAACATGTAATTGAGGAGATTAGGATGCAAGTTACGGATTAATTAGTAATGAGTAATCTCTAATCTTTAGTAACTATGGTTTATCAAGTGAAAAAAAGTAGTTATGATTTATTAATTCACAATTATTATTTTCGCTTGAGGCGAGGGACCATGAGATTTGAATATTAAATCTATTTATTACAGATAGGAGATCACAATGAAAATTTATTAATTCATTATAAGACTTTAATTAAATCTATAACTAGGAGTTACTTAAATAGTGCACACGGCACAACATGTGCCTTTTATTTAAAAGTGTAAATATAACAAAATTGGACCACCATCAAAGTTGAAAGTGACACAACCCATTTGGTGACATAAGAGTCATGACTAATGACTGTATCCGGAATCGAAAGGTTCTCTTTATTTTGGACAAATTTTAATATTCCATGGTTATAAATTTAAAAGATAATTATCATTTAAATCATAACTTTTCGTTAACTTATGGTCAATTCTATAATTTTTGAAACTGGAACATAAAATCACAACTTTTGACATTTTCTCAATTATCCCACATATCAAAATTTCGGTGAAATTGGTGATGATGTGTCGGCCGTAATTCAATGGAAGGTTATGATTTAAATGACAATTAACTCAACGACATCGTTTTGAAGAACGAACGTTTTGTCCACGTTGGAAATTCCGGCTGACATGTCACCACCAATTTCACTAGAATTTTGATATGCAGGATAATTGAGAAAATGTCAAAAGTTATAATTTTATGTTTCAATTTCAAAAATTATGCAACTGACCAGAAGTCAACGAAAAGTTATGATTTAAATGACAATTATTCCTAAATTTAACCCCAAGTTACAACTCAGAAGGCATGATAGATATGATACACACACAAAAAGAATATCTGCACTGTTTAATTTCATTTAAGAGCACAAAATGAGATGGAAAATTAATTTATTACCTCATTTTTAAAATTGAATCCATATTTACACGCAGAATTCCATCGTCTCAAGTCAAGAATCATGTATTAAAGTAATTCAAATCTGAGACGGGTGTAGTAAATTCTAGTGGATAGGGTTAACGATACTTTCGCATACATTAAAAGTTTGCACAATTTGGAATGCCACCCTAAGGGGTAGGGATACTGTATATAGACCATGAATTTTCCTTCTCTGTGGGATCTAGAAGGTGTTTGGAATTTTGAAAACACATCTCAAAAGATATCAATGTGTTATTTTCTCAAAATGAAATTTTAGAGATCACAAATTTTCACGTTACTTATAGTTTATGGCCTGACTTTTGCGTCCAGTCATAAAAATGATTTGACATTTTAAATATTGCAAATATAGTGTTACGTGTTACCTTTGAGTGCAAGTTGCAAATATAATTAGCCAGATCACATTTTTTGGGCCTAATATTTAGACGTAGAAGATTCAAATCCAACATGGATATTCTGATTTATTTTGTAAGTTGCATGCAAATATATTTCAACTTGAAACATCAAGATGACGTTAGGTTTATGGTCAAGATTTTTTTTTTTTTCCAACTTACGCATCAAAATGAGAAAATTTATTTTCATGCATCAAAACAATGTCATTTTGATGCTCAAGTGAAAAAAATACATTTCCATGTAATTAAAAAATAAATCAGAATATTCATATCAAATTTAGGCTTTTTATGTCATAATTTACAAGCCATAAATATAGACACTAACCATGTCCGCAATTCGCACCTAAAAGTCGGGCTACTAATATTTGAACTATTTCCAGTTTGCTCCAAAGGTGACGCCATAAACTATAACTATTTCTAAATTTTCAAATAAAACGATTAAATTCTTCACATCACACGTGAATATTACTACTTATTTTAATAATTTTCATTAAACGAATATACTCCACGAACTTCATCTTATAATTGTATACATACACGTAACCAACTATTGCACTAACCCATTACTTAATTGTATTCCAAAAGTTACCACTCAAAAATAAAGTATTTAAAAAGGAACTATGCAACCAAATTTGGTGGGTTAAATAAATCACACATAACAAACAATGCCACACATGGTAGAAGCGGACAATATATGATAAAACCCGATTGCATTTGTCTCGCATATCTAAGTCAATTAGTCTCATTAATCAAAGTAAAAAAATTAGAATTAGTCTCTGATTAGCGGATTGTGCACTTATTATAGTTTAAAAAGTTTATGATTGAAAGAAAAAAGATAGTGGCGGTGCCATTAACTTTTTGGCTACTTACAAAATTAGTTAGTGACTTATTCTAAAGTCGCAATCTATACTATTTAAAGAAAATCATAAATACATTCGGTAGAACATTATAAAAAGTGCACAAATTATGAATGACTGAAAAAAGGAAAGCAAAAGTGAAATGCTAAATTTCATTGTATTTTTTAAATATCTAAGAGGTTTGCGTAATAACCTATCATATACTCTATCCGTCTCAATTATATAGATTTGTTTTACTTTTTCGAAAATTCCAAATGTATAGGCTTATTTCTATAAAAGGTAATGTATAATTTTCTTTTCTAATGAATTTTCTTAATCATTTCAAAACTCTAATCAATCTATATAATTAGGACGAAGGGAATATACAAGTATATTACTCCCTTCGTCCATGAATAGTAAATAACATTTGACTGACACAGATTTTAATAAAATAGTTGGTGGATGTTGGTAGATATATTTTTAGTTCATAAAATATATTACTAAGGTCATCCACAATCTCATTCCTTAATCATCCATTCTCTTACACTTCATCAACTATTCATGAGGCCTACAACACTTTTTACCTCATCCCTTAACCAACAGACAACACTCACATCTCTATCCCTTATCTATCCATTCATTTGCACTATTCATGGACACCATCTTTTTATTTTTATTCATTTTTTATTTCTTATATTTATTACTATTCTAATTAAATTCAATTTCCAATTTAATAAAAGATATAAATTTCATTAAAATATTAAAAATTACATAATTAAAAATCCAAAAATTACATAATTAAAAATCAAAAATTACATAATTAAAAATCATACAAACACATTATTAAGGGGGAAAAATACATAATCGAAATGTTAATCAATCGTCAAGGGGACCAAAGCGCGCCCGAATTTCTTCGATTAAATCGTATTGGAACAGATCGTGGTTGGCGACATCACGCAAAAACTCACGACGCCTTTGGTATACTCAGAATGATTGCGGCACAACTTGATTTGGGGCGTCGGTTGCGGTCAAAGAGCTCGAGGATCCGCCTTTATCCTCGTCTGACCAATTAGGAGCATTTGCTCATTCATCCTCGATAATCATGTTGTGCATTATAATGAACGCATACATAACATCGACAAGAATCTCCCTGAACCATGAACGCGTCGGACCATTGGTAATCGCGAACCGTGCTTGTAGAACACCAAATGATCATTCTATGTTTTTACGCGCCACCTTCTGTTTCTGCACTAAACGAGCTTTTTTGGGCTCGGTTGGACACAAGAAGGACTTCACTAACGTCGGCCACTTTGGATAGATGTCATCAGTGAGATAGTAGCCCATGTTGTACTGACGTCCATTGGTCGTGAATTGGACCGTCGGTGCCCTACTGTGCAATACATCGTTGAAGACGTCCGAGTGGTTGAGCACGTTGATGTCGTTGTTAGACACAGGGACACCAAAATATGCATGCCAAATCCAGAGGCGATGATCGGCGACTGCTTCTAGCACAATTGTCAGATGAGAGCCTTTGTGGCCGCTAGTGTATTTGGCCATCCATGCCGTTGGACAGTTTTTCCGCTGCCAGTGCATGCAGTCAATTGTGCCAAGCAATGCCGGAGAAGTCGTGGTATGCTTCGTGAAAACAAAGTCACTGTTGGCAGTCAAAGGTTGTCGGCGCCGTAAGATATTTAGCGTTGAATGCATCGCGAATGGCCTTGTAGAATCGCGCCAAACATCCACGCCTCATGCTCTCGGCGACGTGCAAGTACTCGTCAAACATATCGGCGCATCCGTCGGTGGCCAGCTGTTGGATTGCCGACGTACACTTCACAAGCATTGAATGGCCTAGCCGTCCCAGCGCGTCCGGCCACTGCTAGAAGTATTCTTCGCACGCAGCCAATGTATTTGCTATGTGCATAAATAAATCTATATGCATGCGGAACCAACGCCGGAAAATATCTCCCTCCCCCAGCGTGGCTGGTCGGAGAAATAATCCGCCATCAGTCAGACATCGACAACCTCTCGTTCCTGGTGCACGTACCTTCTGGATCGTACCTCGGGAGCATCCGTCGGAGGAGGCTGCAAATAATAACTTGCAGTCGCCGCTTGAAACATCGACATAAGTTGCTTAACATTCTCACCATCCAAATTGTCGGAGTCGGAGGCAACGTAGTATGGATTCATAGCTATAAGAAAAAGAAGAAAGACAATGAAATTAAGAGAAAACTTGAGAGACGGTAGAGAAATATGTTTGGATATTAAAGTGGAGAAATAAGGTATTTATAGAAGGGTTGTGATTTAAAAAAAAAGAAAAAAAAAGAAAAAAAAAAGAAAGAAAGATAATTTCATAACACTAGCCGTTGGACTAATATCTTACAAAAAAAAAGATAAAAAATAGATAATTTTAATAAGTCGGACTAATATCTTACAAAAAAATAATGGCCTTGGTTACCTGTATTAATTATAGTCTATAGATGTCCATTGTTTAAGTGTACATTCCATGCATTGTCTTGCTATGTGCGTCGTCATGCATTGAAATTGGGAATAGTAATTCAAAATCTAAAACTTATTTCCAACAGTAAATCACCAAAAGTAGGAACCTCCCTCATCCTAACAACGAAAATTTGATGTAGATAAAAACAAAAACAAAAAAAAAAAAACAAAACAAAAAAAAAACTTTTTTGGGATATCCAAGCAGTAAGAGTCTGAGACAGAGAGGTAATATGCATGGTATTGTGTCGGTAAAGTAAAATTTTAGTTTTGTAAAGTTACGTGAAATAAGATATGAGTTCATTAATTCTGATTTATTTACTTTGATTAGTTTTAATACCAAGTATGTGGAATGGTATTATGAATATTTAGTAATAAACATCTAATATATCAAGAATATGACTTGAATTAGTCATTTGCTCAAAAAGGGTCAGAGGTGTGGCTATGCTCAAACTATTTCATATATAACAAACCTTGAATTTGTAAATTGTAGGTGTAGGGGCTCCATCTCTACCAAGATATTTTGAATTGCATAAACAACCAAATTCGTACTGGTTGGTTTGTTTTGTAATTGACATTTCCGGATATATATTTGTGTAAGTCATGATTTTCAGAAAAACTATATTCTAAATAACAAAATATTTTCAATGCTCCATCCATACCCGCCGAAGATGGATCTAAACCTGCACTGTCATTCCCTTGCTTCTGCTCGTCAATGCCGTTGATTTCAATAGTTAACTGCTAAATGACTTTCTTGGCAGCAGAGGCGTTTTATCCCTCTAGCCTAATCTTGTAAATGAAGAATAAACTAGCAAAAAATGGATGGAAAATGATGATTCTGGGTGCTCTTAGGTATCTTCCAATTAGGTGGTTGTACTACAAGTTCAGATGGTTCAAAGAATACACCAAAGAAAAGCTACCTAAATTTAACCAAATAAGAAGTTCCTTGATTGATGGAGGGACTCCAAGTCCTTCATATCTCCAATATCTCAAGGGACCTAACTGATTGTTTCTCGATAAGTTTAATGATCTCAGTTCTACTAAACTTGTCAACTCGTTTGGGTTAGAAAGGTCAATATTTGTGACCAATTACAGAATTATATCGTACTGCAAAATACTTCCTTTCCTGGCAACTAATGCACTATTTATGAAAGATGCCCCATTTGTAACTAGAAGGAGATTAGTCATATTGATCCAAGCTTCACTCATAGCCATTGCAGTAAAATTGTTAACACAACTTGGTATTACACCAAAAAATTTGTTTTTCGAGAGATCCAAGATTCGGAGAGAGATTAGGTGGTAGTAAGTACCTGCCGTCGCTCATCTGCAACCTCATATGGCTGCGCAAGCCCATCTAAGACCTCGAGCAAGTCCTCCACCGCCTCAAACCCCGTTGCGCCCCATCCAGAACGCCAACCGCTTCTTCTTATTCGTCGGCGGCCACTCGATTGCTCATCAGGCCCTCGTCCAGACGCCGACCGCCCCGGGCTCCGTCCTCCTGCCACCAGCCTTTTCTTTTTTCTATATTGTAAATTTATTAATATTTTCATTTATTTTAAAATGATATTTATAGTGAGTAAAATAGAGGCTATGAATAGAATTAACTTTCACAATATAGATTCGAATTGGTAAATTTTTTTTCTTAATCATCCATAACTGTACTTTTATTTTTTTATTTTAAATATTGTCAGAAGAAAGATAAGATAAGTGGATAGTGTGTGGTGATTTGGCTAGATAATGAGACTTTATTTGTGTGTTTGGTTGCTAATGAAAAAACTCATGATTCAATTATTGCACGTTAGCTACCTAAGTTTTAAACAAGATAACAAGTGAGTTTGTCAATTTTATCTTCAATGAAATTATGAAATTTCGAACAAAAAAAAAACATAGTGCTGGAATTTGATCGTGGAAGTAATAATTCGTGGTATCACAAAAAATAATTCAAGAAATTTAATAATCTCTTGCTAATCTCAGTCGAAGCAACCTAAAAATTACTCACATACACACCTGAAAGCAACAAAAAAATTGCCCTAACCACACTCGAATTCCATTGCAAAATTATTTTTACTCCCCACTCGATAAACATAAGTGCAATAATCAAGGAAAAAAAACATGCATTGCAGAATTTCTAACCTGAAATACTTTGCCATAAAGACACAAGGTTTCGCTCAAATATAGGTTACTATTTAGCTAGTCGGAGATTAAATTGCCCGATCTTTACTGCTTACGAGGGGGATTGAGGTGTGGGCGTAACAATGGGGAGGGGGAAGTGAGGGTGGAGGGCATCGGAAAAATCTTCAAGCATAGCTATGTCATGGATGGAGGCGTATTGAGGAAGAAATGTGGGGGTAATATAATCAACAAATCTCACAATCTATGTCTAGTTCTCATGCATATTCACAATCTCACCTATTTGGTGAGATTCTTGCAATTACATATTTAGTGTGATTCTTTATCAAGATGAACAATGATTTTTTGCTGGCTTTAGCCGGGCCAATAACAAAACATGGGCCGTCATGGTAAGTTAACTTTGCGACCAAATGCGCGTTGCAGCCATGATAGCTCTCCTATTTTGGCCCAATCGGGCCTAGCAAATGGAGCCGATATACTCGTGTCACCGCCAGATGCCAAGTGATTAATATTCTTTCAAAGTCCTATAAACATGTACTTAACTGCACTTTATTTGACGAATCTTTCGTCAAAGCTTATAATTCTATTCACATATCATAACTTTATATATAAATTAAAAAAAGAATTACGACACATGTATTCGTGGAGAATATATTCCAAAATACAGCACCAATCAACCAAAAAGAAGAAGATTATTCCTGTAGAATAGAGTGCAAGAAGCTGTCGATTACAATCAAATTAGTACGGTTTTTCACACGCACATTAATGGAGTAGTAAAAAAGCAACATATAAAGACATCTTAAAGCAAACACAAAGGAAAAGAATCCAAGTAAAAGAAAAACAATTCTACCTAATGCATGATCAATTGATCATGGCACAACAACAATAATCATCCTTCTTTTTAAGTTAGAGATTATCAGCTATATTTCAGAAACATGGAGAGCTCGAGCTCTAAGGTGGAAGCCTTGAAACCAGTTCTGTTCAAGGCTGGAATTCCCCTTGCAGTGAGCTTAGCAGGCTTTATTCTAGCCAAGATTGCGACTCAAAAATCCTCTGTTCCAACAGCTTCATCTCAGATTCAGGTAGATAATCTTGACGAGGATGATCATGCATACGCAGAGGAGATTTTGAGGCTGAATCGACGGATTGAAGAAATGCAAGGCAGAGAATTGCAGCTAGAGAAGCGGTTTCTCGATTACCAAGGCTTGAAAGATCGAGAAATGGTGCTGATGGATCTTTATAGCAAGATGATGTTGGAGATTAATCGACGGAGGTGTCGTTGGTAGAAGCAGAGAATCAGAGATTTGAGAAAGTTGCTAAGGATTATTTGGAGCTTTTAAGATTGGAAGAGTTTCACTGATCAGAAAATGAGAAGCTTCGTGAGAGGGTTAGGAAGCTTCTGAGGAAAAATAAGGAACATTCTTGGACTTTGAGGATTCAGTGCCTGCAAATCCGATGTAAAGAAACGGAGATTTCAAGAAACGAGAATGAAATCAAGGAGAGAAAACTGTTGCATCAAATGTACATTGTTCTATTCAAGAATATGTTATATTATGTTCATACTTTCAAATTGTGATTTTGTTGATCAATTGCAAGTACTGCAGGGAGAAGGGGAGGAGGTAACTGTAGAGGACTACAATCTGTTGGCACGCGAGCTTGATCAACTTCAGAAGCAAAAGGCGTCCGATGTTGGAGAACTGATACACCTAAAGTGGAGCAATGCATGCTTGAAGCTCGAACTGATGAGGAGGAGGAGGAGCCAAGAGCATATGGAAGGAAATAAGAAGATGGATAATGGTTATGGAGAGATTCAAGAGTTTGGATCGGATAATGAGATGAATGAGTGCGCTGTGGAGCAACGCAAGTCCTATTTTGGCTTGAGAAATCGCGGTCATGCTCATGCGCATGCTCGTTCAAAGAGGCAAAGGATGATTGCAAAGTTCAAGAGATGGGTGGAGGGTAGTGAGAAGGAGAACGGAAACAAATGTTTTCCTAGGTATTTTTGTGCCAAATTTGTGAAATCTTGATAGTTTATACTTGAAGTTTCAGAGGACCTGTTTACAGATAATTACATTTTCTTTGATTTAATGAAGTTGCTGAAGTACCAATTTAGCTCCTAGAAGAGTATAAAATGGTCGATTTGGGTGATGATCCTTGTAGTTTTGTAGTTTTGTGTTTAACATTTTGTCAATCATCAAACATATAGGTTAAATGGCAAAAAGTTAATATATTTCCTTCTACCAAATTCAGACCAAACAAACAGCAAGAAAAAGTTTGTACGACCAATGACCATACCTAGATAGGCAGATTAATGACTAGTAATAATATTATCTGAAAACCACCTTATGTATTTTAGACATTTTATTTCAAATGTGAGATTGTGGCTACAAATTATTACTATATTATCCCTTCACTCTGTAAATCATAACTGGTTTTGCTTCACTCTTCAACTGTCAACTGCTGACGACGAAGGAAATGGAACTCTCTCTCCTTCACCATCCACTCAAGCCCATCTTCTTCCACCACTCTCTCTCATCTTCTTCAACAAAGAGATGCTACATGAAAACGACGTCGTCCTGGTGCCGCTGTTCATCGCCGTCTTTGGAGGGCTCTGTCCAGAAATTGCATTTGCAGAATGAGGGGCGGAGGGCGCTGCTGAGCTGTCTTCTTGCTGCAAGTTTGCATTTTTTTATAACCTTTTTGGCTTAATATTTCTTGATAATTTTTGGGGTTTTCTTGATCACTATTTGATCAAGGGAATTGTGATTTTTATTTATTCGTGGTCGAATCGAATGAAGTATTGGGCATTTCAATGATATTCGGTTGGTATTGACAGTGGTTCACGAAACAAAATCAAACTAAGGAATTTTTAGCTAATTTGTTTCATCTCTCAGTAAATGCTTTCATGTGATTTAGTGAATCTTTCTATTACAGCCTAATACATTGGATTCTTTCTCCTAGAATTGTTATATGGCACTCTAACTTAAGGAGTTACTGCATTTCTGGTGATTGATCAGCTGCTGGGATTTCGTTATGTGAAGCAGCTGGTGCAGCGAGCACAAGTAGAAGAGCTGTAGGCCCTTTTTCTTGGCTTAACATATTTTTGGTGCGCGTATTCTTGGATTCTGAGTTTGGTGACAGCAATTTGTTTATATGCTGCAGCTGAGAGGAGCAAAAGTTCCTGAAAGTGAATTCAAAACCCTCCCAAATGGTCTGAAGTTAGTATATGATAACAGCTCTCAAATTCTCTTTCTTTACTAATATTGAAATAGCTATTGCTTATATAGTTTAGACAGTGCACTTCTGTATTGGTTTATATAGTTTTTAATCTGAATTTGGTTTACTTGTGTCATGTATGATTTCATTCTTTATTAGAATGAAGCGTACTTATCGGTGTTGATGCAAGCTTCAGAGTCCTATGATCACAGCTTGAACTTTTATATTTATGGTTTCTGGTGTTATAGCATTATCAATCTATTTTGCAAGGCATCAGTTGGTGAATTTGATGATAGGCTTGAATTTGTAGGTACTACGATTTGAAGGTTGGAGACGGACTTGAAGCTGTAAAGGGATCTCGGGTTGCAGTATGACTGTGGCACAGTGAATTTAATATCTAAGTACATGGATTTTAATACTTCCAGAATGTGCCATATTCATGCAAAACTCTTGTAATGTTATCTACACTTAAAACTAGGATCTGCAAATGATGGATTCTGCATCTTTATTTGGTGTTACTATCACATTAAAACTTAAGACATCAGTCGTTTAGCTGAGTATGTTGGATTTGAAAAGCTTTGCTTCTGATTTTGCAATGACTGGAAACTTGTGTTATGCATTTAGTTGTTATAGTGGTATTGTATTTGTAAAGAGGTGTGGGTTGGACTTTCTTAGGTGCATTATGTAGCCAAGTGGAAAGGCATCACTTTTATGACGAGCAGACAAGGCATGGGAGTTGGTGGTGGAACGGTAAGTAAGAATAATCGATGCTATCAGTTCATTCGAGTTGTTGTGTATGTTTGTGTGATTGAAGATCGAATAATAATGTTGTTCGTAGCCGTATGGATTTGATGTTGGTCAATCTGAGAGAGGAACAGTTCTTAAAGGATTAGACTTGGGGGTTCAAGGCATGCGTGTCGGAGGCCAGGTGAGACTCATATCAATCTCCCACATCATGATATGCTTCAAATTTTACTACTCAACAACAAGAATGCTTGTTTGCAGAGACTGCTGATTGTACCTCCTGAGCTAGCATATGGAAGTAAGGGTGTGCAGGAAATTCCTCCTAATGCAACTATTGAGGTATTCCATATCTTTATTACTTATTTTAAGTATCATTATAGCCAAATATAGGACATAATTTATATAACAAGTTGTGAATTATGCAAATGAAATCTAATTGTGCAGCTGGACGTTGAGTTGCTGGCTATCAAACAGAACCCATTCGGGTATGCAATTGTTCCTCCGTATATGTTTTCTCATCATTGATTTGCTACAGTGTTTGAAGATGGGATTTTATTTGGTGCAGGTCGGCCGTTAAAATTGTTGAAGGATGATTTCACTATCAATGGATGTTCGGATTTGAATTTTTTAATCATGTCTACTCATCTACTCTTCATTCTTGCATCCATATTTTAATCTATAATGTATTTGACAATATCAATTATGAAACCACTATTCGCAAAAATCAATGTTACTGACTTTCAACTTTAGACTTTGGTTTTTAGTTACCTTATACGTCAACAAATTTTTAAAGAAAAATTAATTATAATAACAAGGAAATAAAGCGAAGTACAATTACAAAAGGAAATAAGAAAAACTAAGTGTGATTTTAAAAGAAATCAAGAAAATCCGTTGGCAGTAAAAACAATGCTCTGAGCACCCACAATGGTGCAATCGTGGCCCGCGTCGGATGAAAGGACCAGCGGGCTGCACCACTGCAGCGCTTATCAACATCGGGCATTCAGCCCAAGACGGCCGCCACGCGCCCACGTGTATCATGCTGCCATCGCGGCCAATGGCATGCGCCGCAAGCGCTCCTGCTGAGACTGGGCTTCGTTATGCAGTTTTTTTAATAACATTACGAATATATCTTGTTTTAATGCATTTTCAGCCATTTTTGTAGTCCAACGACACAAACTTCAACTTTTCAGTCCAACAACTTTTTTTTAAATATCATTTTTTTTAAATTGCACCCCCAACGACACTTTCACCAACATCTATAATATCATCATTCATTTCATCTCATTTCACACTATAATTCTAATTAGTCACAAAAAAATCTTCAATTCCTCTCTATAATTCAAAGTTTTTGCTCTTTCAAAATTTAGGCGTTTATGGGTCCATATGGCCAAAATTCGTCCCACGATAAAGTGGATAACATTCTAGAAGGAAAAAAAATATGAAGTAAAACCATGTATCGCTCTAAAAGGAAATAAAGAAAAACTAAGTATTAAGGAAAACCCGTTGGCAGTAAAAACTCTGCTTAATTATGAAAGGAAATAAAGAAAATCTAAAAGGAAACAAAGAAAAACCCGTTGCCAGTTAGTAAAAACTCTGGTGCAGTGTGGCGAGTAGAGAGAGAAGGGTCTTCTTTATAAACATCGCTCCGTTCCCTCAGATCTGTTCCTTTTGTTGTCTCAGGAATTTTGACGAATCGGCGTCATGAATATGGCGATTAGGGTCTTTCTGCTCCTTTTCCTCGTTCTCTCTTGCTCCTACACTGCTTTCTCTCTCTATGAAGACCAACTCGGCCTTATGGATTGGTCTCTTTCTCTTTACTCTATGCTTGTATGATTAGTTACGATATCATGATTTTTGCTGTTAGTGTAATTTACGATTTAAATTGTCGAAATTGTGCAGGCATCAACAGTACATAGGCAAAGTAAAGCACGCAGTTTTCCACACACAGAAGGCGGCGAGGAAGCGCGTTGTCGTCTCAACAGAGGAAAACGTCGTTTCCTCGCTTGATCTTCGCCATGGCGAGATTTGTGAGTGTTTTTTTTTTCAAATTATATTTAGTATTGGAAGTTATGACCGTTGCTCATTCTGCAATGTGTTATGCCGCATCGGTTGAGTAATGTTTTGACTGTGGCGCAGTTTGGAGGCATGTTTTGGGACCCAATGACGTCATCGATCAACTAGATATAGTTCTCGGGAAGTGTAAGCGTGGCCCTTACTTATGTTTGTTTGTTAGCTTTATAGTACATGATATGATGATAATTGGTTATGCTCTAGCGTATTTGTTTTCTTGTACTCGACTTAGGGTGGATTTATATTCCTCCTTTTGGTGTTGGAGACTGAACTAGATTGCCATATCTTCTAATTTTCTGGCAAGGGACATATTGGACGATCAGCTTGTTATAACTTACTCAAATAATAACATGAATGTTTTTTTATTTACTCATTGTTCAGTTAAGGAAATAAACTGCTGTAGACTCCTGATTGTTTAAGTTACATGTTCATGTATTTGTAGATGTTATTACTCTGTCATCTGGGGGAAGTATCTTAAGAGCCTGGAACCTTCCTGATGGCCAGATGATGTGGGAGTCAACTCTTCTTGGCTCAAAGGCCTCGAAACCATCATTACTAGTTCCAGTGAGTGAAAGTTGCTTAAACCATCCAAAGAGATGTCTTATGGGTCTTTAAATGCTTAACAGTCATTTTTTTGAAGGGATTCTTAGCAGTCATATTAAAAGATCTTTAGTTAGACATGAGCACATTCCTGACTATGCAGTTGGTGTACAACGTTATAGGTTGGAACTATGCTTCCCTAAACATGATCCATTTTTCATGTGAATTTAGTATTCAAATGTTACAAAGGAAAGATTCATGCATGTCATCATTTTGTGTGAGCCCACACCCCTTGGCTTGATACCTAGCTCGGTTCAATTGTCACTATATGCAATTACGCTGCTGTGGGATCATTAAGTGCGGAAAGGGCCAAAACTAGCCTATATATGAACTTTACGAATGACTTTGTTTTGTTATGTGTTCCATAGGCTCACTTTTACTACTCTTTGAACCAGTATGTGTCACTGTTGTTTTGTTGACTCAATGTTGAACTGATTTATTCTGAGATAATGGATTACTGCTCTAGTATAAGAGTAATACGAAGGAACTACAAATTTTCAGTAACAGAGCATGAAGGAACTACAATTATTCAGAGGCTCCTTTTGCACCAGGAATATAGTCATGATTCAAATATAATTCATGCTTTTTTGCTGACTTTGGGTGGTCATGCTTCTTCTTGTGTCAATAGACTGCAGGAAATGGTATAAAACAAAATCTTTTTGATGCAGAATAATTTGAAGATTGACAGGGAGAATGTAATGTTTGTCTATGGAAACGGTTTTATTCATGCTATCACAAGTATTGATGGTGAAGTTATCTGGAAAAGGGAGTTAGCTTCTGAAGGGTACGATCACCTTTAAACTCAAAATGCCAACATTTTTTTATATTTTCTTCATCTAGACACTGGTTGAATATTTTCCTCATGTTTTGCAGCATCGATGTCCAACAATTAATTTATACAGATGGGAGCGACACAATATCTGCAATTGGTTTTGTTGGTACCCACCAGTTTGGTGCTTATATATTAGATGTTAAGAGTGGTGAGCTGTTGAAATCTAAGAGCATGGAGTTTCCTATTGGTTTTTCTGGGGACTTTTCACTTGTGACAGACGACATAGCAGTAGCAATAGATTCTACTGGAACTAGCTTGGTTACTATACAATTCCAAGATGGACTAATCAGCTTCCACCAGACACGTATCTCTCATCTCATCCAAGATTTCCAAAGGGCAGCTGTTATATCACCATCAAATATTCCGGGAGCGTTTATTTTAGGAACTGATAATTCTGTTACCCTTATTAAAGTTATAAGTAAAGGCGAGTTGAAGGTTGTTGAAGAACTTGGCCATGCAACTGCTGTCAGTGATGCTCTCTTTCTCCCAGAAGGCCAACAAGCATTTGCTTTAGTTCAGCATCGTGATGGTAAGATTCTGCTGACTGTGAAGCTTGATAATGATGACGGAATGTCCAACTTACTTGAGGAAACAATTCATTTGGATAATCAAAGGGGAAAAGTACATAAGGTTTTCATCAATACATATGTGCGTGTGGAGAGGTCAAACGGATTCAGGGTTTTGATTGTCCTGGAAGACGATTCGTTATTTTTGTTACAGCAGGGCGAGATCGTCTGGAGTAGGGAAGACGGACTTGCTTCCATTATGGATGTAAAACCAGCAGAGTTACCAGTTGAAAAGGACGGTGTATCAGTGGCGAAAGTAGAGAACAACCTTTTCGAATGGCTTAAGGTAAAATGTCACTTGAACACTAATTCCTTCTTAGATTTAGTTTCTATGATATATTTTGTTTATTTGCTGAGATAGCTAAGTTCCATATGCGATTCAAATTATTACTTGTTGACCGAATTACTCACCTTTCTTGGGGGTTTAATCTTTGCTATGCTATATGAACAATAGTGTGAAAAGAGCACAAAAGGCACCTGCTTTGGTTCCATAGAAATTGGACTCTTAGTCATATGTCATAGTACTGTTAGCTATTTAACTGTAACTAACAGTATGTTTGCTTTATTTGCTGTGGGTAGCTGAAAATGTCTTGCAACTTCATGTGCTATCCTGAAGGATACTTTATGTGCATAATAGATGAATGGACTAAAGGAAATACCTTAGCTTGTGGAAAAATGGGGGGATTGTGTACAATATTGCATCTGCTGATCTACCCTTTTCTGTTCTTAGAAAAAGTAGAGCAGTGCGCTAATGGTTTCTCTTTTACATTCTTCTTCTTCTGAAAGGGTCATCTGCTGAAGCTCAAAGGAACCTTAATGATGGCAACCCCTGATGATGTAGCAGCCATACAGAAGATGAGGTTGCAAAGCTCTGGGAAAAGCAAGATGACTCGGGACCGAAATGGGTTCAGGAAGCTTCTCATAGTACTTACACGAGCAGGAAAACTTTTTGCACTGCACACTGGAGATGGGAGAATTGTGTGGGCTCGCTTACTTAAATCTCTTCGCAAGTCAGAGACATGTCAAAGTCCTAGAGGGATTAGCTTACATCAGTGGCAGGACCCTCATCATCATGCTTTGGATCAGAATCCGTCTGTTCTGGTTGTTGGAAGATGTGGAGACAGTCTAGATTCTGCTGGAGTGCTATCTATTATTGATGCATACACTGGGGAGGAGCACAATCATATGGGACCTATTCATTCCATTGCACACATTATTCCATTGTCTTTAACTGATTCGGTGGAACAGAGATTGCATTTGCTATTAGATGCTAACAGGCGTGCTCACTTGTATCCGAGAACTGCTGAGGCTCTTGACATTTTTCAGCGAGAAATAGGGAACATATACTGGTACTCAGCTGAAACTGATGAGGGTATTCTAAGGGGTCATAGTGTGAAGAAAAATTGTGTTCTAGAGGAGGCAGATAACTTCTGTTTTGACTCAAGGGACTTATGGTCAATTGTGTTCCCCTCAGAGTCAGAAAAGATTGCTGCAACCGCAACAAGAAGTTTAAATGAGGTGCTCCTTTTATCATTTTATCCTCTTTTTGTGACTACATGAATTTTGGGTTAATAAAACTTCTGATTTTCCTTCAAGAGAGTTATGCTGTGAACGTATTTGGCCGTAGTTGATATAGTTTCCTTTCCTTTCGTGTTTCTTTCAGGTAGTTCATACTCAAGCAAAGGTGACAGCAGACCAGGAAGTCATGTACAAATATGTATCGAAAAATCTGCTGTTTCTGGCAACTGTTATGCCTAAAGCTGTTGGTCCTATTGGTTCTGTTACCCCAGACGAATCATCTCTGATTGTTTATTTGATTGATACGGTAACTGGTCGTATTTTGCATAGAGTGACACATCATGGTTCTGTAGGCCCTGTTCATGCTGTAAGTCTCTCTTTCTGTTGCAGTAACTGAGAAAGGAAACTGAACCAGGCACACAATTTTCTTGCTGCAGTCAATCCTTATAGTTTTGTCCGCAAAATTATAATAACTAAAATATACATATAAAACCTTTTTCTAATGCTCACACTAACTATTTCTTTTTTATCTCTATAAAGATTTTTAGTGAAAATTGGGTTGTGTATCACTACTTCAACCTAAGGGCACATCGATATGAGATGTCTGTCATTGAAATATATGACCAAGCTCGTGCGGTACTCCTTAATTTCTGATCTTTTGTGATTTTCTATATTTCAATAGTTATGCGGTATCATAAACTATTGTGACATACAGGAAAATAAAGATGTGTTGAAGCTAGTCCTTGGGACGCATAATCTCACTTCTCCTATAACAGCTTACTCCCGCCCTGAAGTCTCCACAAAGTCACAGTCATATTTTTTTGCACATTCTTTGAAAACAATGGCGGTAACGTTAACAGCCAAAGGTATAACTTCCAAGCAGGTTCTTCTTGGCACAATTGGTGATCAGGTCAGTTTTTATGGTAACCAGTAGTGATTGTTATTTGTGGCTTTATCTTTTTTATTCTGCATGTTGCGTGCCTAGTTCACATTGAATTAGCTGATTACATTCTACCTTGTCTTTGATTATTAGGTATTGGCTCTTGATAAGCGGTTTTTAGACCCTCGGAGAACAGTTAATCCTACTCAAGCTGAGAAAGAAGAAGGAATTATTCCTCTTACTGATTCATTACCAATTATTCCTCAGGTGATGAAATTTTAGAGATTGTTGCTAAAACTGGAAATATGCTGAATTTTCAGTATCTTTCTCATTACTCTGGCATCACATATATGTCTCCTCTATATTTGCATTTTGATAATTTGCCAGTTAATTCAGCTTCTGTGTGGGTCATATAACTGAGTTCATCATATATATATATATGATTTTGATTTTTGGAATATGGGTGTGTATCCAATAATCTCAAGTCTGTTTGAATGTGTATTTCACACTGTCTTGAATAGTAGGCCATGTTTGATGATTATAATTAATGCATGCTGCAAGTTCTACATTTCTGATGGGCTTGCTCGTTGTCATTGCACATGGGTCAGCCATCATGCCCAAGGATTTTTTATTATAGAATCGAGCTATATTCTTGAAATTGATGTTAGTTTCTGTCCGTCTCTATTTTATCAATCAACCTGAGTATGACAGTTTAGGCTGTTGTGATTCGGCTCAAGTATTGCTTGAATTCCATATCCTAGGACATGCTCTCAGTTTGTTTTTTTATTAGCTCAGGCACCTGTAGGTTGATTGTAGCGTCTATGGCTGCTTACATTAATTTTACTAAACTTGTATTTCTTTTTCATTGTGTGTAACTTGTTATTAACTTCCCTCAAAAGTGATAGAAAATCATAAAAAAAATTAATTTTAATTTGAGCTGATAATCAACTAAGTCGGTAGCTATTACAATTTCCTGTGATATGTAGATTTCTCACTCTTTATTCAGAAGCATTGTCCTTTTTCATTGGTGTATATCA
Source organism: Monilaria moniliformis (assembly GCA_034509125.1). Lineage (NCBI taxonomy): Eukaryota > Viridiplantae > Streptophyta > Magnoliopsida > Caryophyllales > Aizoaceae > Monilaria > Monilaria moniliformis. The sequence continues at coordinate 40,839 of JAYDZE010533105.1, forward strand.
TAAAATTTCTAACTATGTTTCTTCCATCCTTTGCAGTCTTATGTAACTCATGCTCTTAAGGTGGAAGGTCTCAGAGGTATTGTAACAGTTCCTGCAAAGTTGGAGTCGACCACCCTTGTTTTTGCATATGGCACGGATCTCTTTTTCACTCGGCTTGCACCTTCTAGAACATATGATTCTCTTACTGAGGATTTCAGCTATGCTCTGCTTCTAATCACAATTGTTGTCCTTGTTGCCGCAATTTTCGTTACCTGGGTTTGGTCAGAGAAGAAAGAGCTTCAGGAGAAGTGGAAGTGAGTGGAACTGTTTTGAAGTTCATGTTCGTTCTCTGACACTTTGTCCATGGAGCATTTGTTGTCTTAGATCACGGACAAAGTCACCTTTGTAACATGGTTGCTCTGGTAGTCTAGTTGAACTAATTCCAACCTACCCAATGTTGTAAATCAGAATGACAGAAAATCAGAAAAAGACAGAAAGAGTAGGCATGCTTTCCATCATAGTGAACACCAAAGCATAATACTGTGATCGGTGATGAAATACGTTTTTCCCCTCGGCATTCCTGAATTTTTGACTGACGAAACTAATTTCACTTTTTATAGTATTCAGATTTTTGGATAATTTTGTCATTTGGAGAACGGTTGTTATCAATTGGTGATTTTACCTACTCTTAGTAGTAGAGTGTTACTTTGATGTATGCTTGGACATAGATACGGATTTCCTGTTCAGAGATACTGTTATTTATGTGCTCTTATAGTAACTGGATGGATGTCGTGGTTATTTAGAATCGGTGACATAAAGTCATGGAGACAGCAAATGAGATCGTTTGCAGAATAGTTATAATTCTTGGAATCATTGGGCCCAATATAGAAACATAATAACAAGGAGAAAAATGATATTGTTTGTCGTAAAGTACAAGCACCTACAAAAAAAATTGCAAACGCCTTAAACTAAATGTAACTGAGATTTTGTCTCCAGCAAGAAGAAACAGATTTTCGCTTCAGTTCTAGGTGGTAGACTGCGGCTGCTCCAACCATCAACAGATCAGGTCTGAAGATCTGAGGTACGCATCAAGCTCCGAGAAAAAAATAAACTAGAGTTCCCTAATAAAGGAGAATAAACCGAGATGGTAAAATATTCTTCCTTTCTTGGAAAGGGAAGCCGACAACACATTGGCTGCCAATTGCTACGAAATAATCAGCAACGACTATAATGAAATAGAAAAATGGCGAGGGAAAATGATTTACAAGAATAGAGAACTAATGGCCACTAATATATACAGCATGGCAGCAGTATATCTTTCTTGTGTTACTCTGAATACTGTGCTAGTTAATGAGCTGCTGCTCACGCTCAGCTGTCCAGCATTCATAAATTCATCTTTACTAGGAGTTAATGAAACATTCACTGACAAAGAACCTGAAAAGAGCAACAAAAAATCGAATTTATCATCAGTACAAGATACACAAATTTTTGATCAAGCGTCATTAGTTCGTAAAATGATTAAGTGAATTTGCCAGAGAAATTAAACTTACAATCATAGTCTGCCCATCCTAGTCTTTGGTGAGCCAAATCATAGACAAAGATTTTATCTTTGAGAACAAGATCTGGAAACAAGAAAATAGCAAATAGTTCTTACGATTCTCACATATGGAAGTTTGAAATGGTTATAAGGTGGTTTCATAATATTCTGGAAAAAGGATAGTGCATATCTTTAGGTTTTTAATTAGTTGAAGAAAGATCTGGTTTGGTAGATGTCATTAATATCCAAGGCAGGTATTTCATCCAACGGATGATTTGGAGTGATACTTGAAAATTGATAGCCATACATAGGAAAATCTTCATAACAATCCAAAAGATGGTTGAGCCAAGTTGGCCTACAGTTCAACCATATGGCAAATAGTTTGGGCTTAAGAAACTCAAATCCGGATAAGATTTAAAAGGAAGGCAAAATGAATATGAAGAGCTAATCTGATAATAGTATAAAAATTCAATCGACTGTAAAATCATGCAATTTAAACACACGACAATTATTCCTAACTCTTAGAATAATATTGTAAAATCTGGTGCTGCAGAGCAGAACCAGCAGACAAAGAATTAGAGGCAAGAATCCAATGCATAGAGGATTTGCTACAGTGCGACAAGCCAGAAATAGACTATGAGTGCTCCTTAGGTGTGCAAGCATAAAAATGGTTCATGAGATATCTAATTGTACATATATATTTTTAATCTTCCAGAACTCCAGGACCTGCTCTAGGCATGGGTCCAGCAATATTTTGGCCTATTCTATATAAAGCCCCCTTTTGCTCTAACTTTCAGTCCAAACCCCTAAATCATGTTACTCACAGAGCTTTAGGAAAAACTACAGCATAAATTACAGCAATTCATTTTATGGTTTTCTTGATCAGTACATAAATCAATGTTTTGCTTGTGTAGATTGTATGTCTGGTAGTGTGAAATGAAAATTGAGGTCTTGGGAAAAACTACATGAGATAATGTAAATCCGCTTTGAGGTTTCCTTTGGCAGTATATAATGTTTATTTGGATTTTGAATTGCTTGCACAGATCATTAGCTCAGATAAGCTAGAATTGAAGACTGAAAGCCAATCAGCTCGCAGGCACTAGACATATGTATATACAGATCATTTTCTTTAAAGAAGACCAACCTCCTAAAATTGTAGTGCCTCGATTTGAAGCTTTAAGGAAGCCCACACACCACATTGCAGCACCATCCTGAAATAACAATATTAAGCAATGACAATAAACAGCAAAAGGCAACAGCAGCAATAATAGCTATTATCCTGGTGATGAATATGCCAATATAGCACTGCTGGGGGGGGTTGGGTTCGGGGGGAAATAGCAATAAAGTGAACAGTCATGAACTCATGACAATAATAACAAACAAAATGATATTACGATTTGCAACTACAAATACGAAAGTTATTATTTCATTATCTTTAATATCGAAAACTGTGAGGAAATAATACATCAAAATGTACAGGTAAGTGGGATACTCACAACAAAGCCTGAGCGCACGAGGTAGTCAATTGGTTTTAGAAACAAGGATGCACCCCCAGCAAAATTGAAAGAAACTGGTGGAAAAGTCTCAGCTACACTGGTTAAATAACAAACAGATATTTGGGTGAAGTTTCCATCAGTAGATCATGAATCTTTACCCAACAACTTTTCGCACAAATAGCTGTCAAGAAAAATTTATGAACAGTGAGGGGAAAAGCCAAACCTGGTAGAGACTAGAAAGCATAGGTTTCCATTAGAGATAATTGAGGAGGCAGATGTAGAAACAGCAGCTGTTATCTGCAAAGGTCAGTAACCATCAGGTTAAAGTTGGGTAAAAAACAGTAAGTTTTTAAAATAATTTAACTTTTCAAACGGATCAAAATCTGACAAAATTATAGTCAGCATATAATTTATACCCATGCCATAAAAACAACTAATATCTTGGGAAATCATATAATTGAAAACATATGACTAGTGACATATAAGGATTTAAAACATATGACCATTGACATATAAGGTATGACTTCCCAACATTTGCTTAACTTACATAAAAAAAGGAAACAATAAGACTAAGGGATAAACTCAACTTAGTTCCGAATCCTTACTTGTTTCTTTATTATGCATGCATTTGGATAAGCACAAAAGAACAGCAGACAGACACACGTGGACAAACAATCAGGAAAGTAGTGTTTTGTGGTTGCTGTAATAGTTTTATAGTGGCAGGGAAGGCTTGTCCAATACGATATAAGATAATAGTTAGAATTTTACATAAGTTCTGGATCCGAAGGGTTTGTTTAAGTCAACTGGTAGACCCTAGTCTAGTTAGTGACTGGTGCGATACAAATTCATTAACTTGAATTGGATCCAAGATTGAATGGAGATATTTACAGCAGCAATAAAAGGTTCATAAGCTGCTTCCACAAGGTAGACCAAAGTTGTTCCAGAATCAACAATTGTTCCCTGATTGACTGATGTTGAAAACACTGTTGGGTCAATAGGTAACAGTTCCCCATTGACAGCAATGCTCTGCAGATATAAATTGTAATGAGGCCTGAAACATCAGCAATACAAATCAGATACCATAAAATCATCAAAGATGGATCCATGTTATAAAATCATCCATGCAGTTTCAGCTCTTTTTTTTTTCTCTGCAGTTAGTTGAGGACTGCCATAATGCATACATAATACTAAGTGCAAAGTCTCTACTGCAAGATACACACAGCTCAAAGAAACCAACATCACAATGCAACACCGTTCTTGTTTATAAATGGATAGTTGCAAATGCTATCTGAAAATCTATTTTTATATAATGGTGTTGATTATTTAGACAGTAGAAGCATATGAACTGTACCTAAACCATAGAGGTTTATCAGCATGAATACATAACAGAGACCCTTATCGTTCAGCATGATCATAAGATAAGGCAAGGGGACAAATAACAAGCATGTTAATTCTTCTGAAAAGCTGTCGATAGAATACTTTATTGAATAAACAAAGTCACTATAACATGTAAAGGAAAAGAAAGATATAGGACCTTCAATGATGTCACGCACAAAAAAAGAAAGGTTCTGATCCCAAGATTGTCAACCATAGACTAACAGAACAAACATACCAATGAAATTATAGCTATAAATACCTCAAACCAAACATAAAGGCATTTTTATCGGAAGGAAATACCAACTAGTTTTCAAGCTGATCAAATGCATGACCATTTTTTCTTGATTGTAACGCAAGTGGCATGGTAAATGCTATGTGTCATGTGCAAGTGAATCAAAGTCAGTGGAATGATAAAAATTTATGTGTTAGAAGGTATACGTACTGTGAGGGAACAAGGGGAGTATAAACGACTCTTGGATCCAATATCTCACCAAGAACAAATATACCTCCACCATTACCGTCTCCTTTCAAGCAATGGGAAAATACTTTAGGAGTAATCTTATGCGATGACAACTGTGATATTACAGAAATATCCTGCCTGCCAAACCCAAATATTCCATCAAGTGCCTTAGTGGATTTGGCTAGGTCTCCAAACAGAGAGGTGCTACACCTGTTTCCACATATCAGCACATGGAAATTCTGTTAGACATAAACTTGACTGCATGCAGCTTAAATGTATTATATATTAAATTTAATTGACATTTTTTCCTTGGGGCTCAAAAATCATTACATGGCCTGATGTTTTCAATTCATTTCTCCTCAAGTCAGTCATGTGAATTTTAACCCCCAGAGAGTAGTCCAACTTGAAGGATCTAAAGTCATGCAAGGGGAGTAGCACTGCAATTAGGAGTGATATTAGCAGCTTACCCAAAAACGATAGGAGCAGAGGAATTGGCGACTAGAGAAGTGCTCAAAATTGAGTCAAAGTACAGCATATCGGATACATAAAAACCAGCTGTGCCACTTTGATCTGCGTATTGAAATGAGTAGCCACATTGATTGCTTTCACCAAAGCATTCAGCGGCTGCAGTTTGAACTATGGAAGCACATATATTATCTGAGCAGGAAATAGAGGAAACAGTTGAAGATGCACCAGGGTCAAAGAAATTGAGAGGAATCTGCAAGCACAACTCAGCATTGGTCCAACTTGAAACACAAATTACAATAATCAAATGTCAAATGAACCTTGCATATAACACCATAAAGAGTAAGAGTTTAACCCCTAATCCACTAATTTGTGGGCAATCCGTACAAGAACTGCAAGCAACCCACAAGATGTCGCTTCCAGTATCAATCTGCACATTGAAGTCACGTGGTGGAGTTCCTAGTCTCACTTTTGTAAAATAAAGTCTGCATAAACGAATGCCCTCAGTCAATCTTCAAACAGAAAAGGAGGCAAGTGAATGGCATAATTATACATGCTTTGTTAACACAATCTTACAAAAAAAAAAATAAAAAAAAAATGGCAACCCAGACAAATTGATTGGCATCAAAGTTAAGCATGCAGCCGTATTTAGTATTAGTGAAATGCCTAATTCCCCAACTTCCATAGTTTAACAATAAAGATAGCAAATATATAACTGTATAACGAACAAAAACTCAGCATCATAAAATAGGAGAAGAACAAATCTAACAAAATTCCAAATCAATCAAGTAAATACAAACAAAAAGACCACTGTTCACAACTGAGTTACCTTACTTCCAAAACATAAACATTATATGCATCAAAAACAAAAGGAAAAAGGGCGGCCGAGGGGAGAGAGTTACTAAAAAAATTGCAAAAAAATTGAGAGTTACCCAACGACGTAGGGGTCGAAAGTCCCGACGACCTGAAAATCGACAATCCCGCCGGAAAAGTTCTGCAAAATACGCGCGTGGCGAGCACGGTCCCGAGCTTTAATGACGTCGAGCTCCACTTCCTCATCAATTGGAAACGCTCGCTGCAGAGTAAGCACTCCTTCAATTCCGCCGCCGCCGCCGCGCACCGTCGTCAGAAAAGTGGCGACTGCGACGGCGACCGCCACCGCTGTCATTAACCGGCCAGTCATTGCCGGCGCTCAAAAAGCCGCACTATAGTATATATATAGACTATACAACTTCACAAATTTGCTGTCGAATATATGATAATGAAAAATGAAAAGTCGAGTAGTTCGTTCGTGTGTTTGAATTTTTTAGCTTGCTGAGAGTGGAGTAATGATGTCCGAGGTACATAAACAAATACACAAATTCAGATTCAGAGACTACAGGCACGCCTTCTCCCTCTCTCTCCCCCTCCCTCTTTCTCTCTCTGATTAAAAAAGAAGTATGTTTTGCAGATTTGTTTTAAGCGAGCTGTCTCAGACTCTCAGTAGACTTTAATCTTTAGCGCAGCAGTTTAGCAAAGGGTAAAAGGGGTAATATACACTATTTTGTGACTTTACATACTGAACGAACGAGTCAATGTATAAGGGCTGCCTTTTGGGATTAATTGAGTAAAAGCGACTAAATAATGGGCTTATATTATATCTCTTTGTGAATTCCACTTGTTGTTTATTTTCTTATATTGAAATACTTTGTCATTCTTAAAATTAGAAATGAATTTGGAAATAAGGTTCAAAATATTTAGTTTGCATAAAAACAATCCAAATATCTTAATTACGATGGTTTTAGTTTAATACTAGTACCCGATTAAATCAATGTAGCTAATTAAATCACTTGTGCTTCAACGGACAATGATTGCATTGATCCAGTCGAAACAGATCCAACATATTTAATTAGTATATGATCATCTTAAAATATTAAAGATTCTCCGACATATAATCGCCGGAGCTCACCGCCTCAGTTGATGTAAAATATTTAACTAAAATTATTAATCCTACACCAAAAAGGGGTTAACTGATTATTAACATAATTGAGACAAGGATTGAATTCTGAATCCTTCATCGCCAAAAAGTGGAGGTGTTGCCTATTTATAGAAAAGTCAATACATTTATATGTTTTTGCACGTATAAAATAATAGTATTATTGCCACGCACTGCCTAACGTAAATTACTTGGCGTTTTCGTTTGCAATTAAATATATTGACTGATGTAACTTTCCATTTTTAGGTCTATCCGTATTTAATTAATTATTCTCCACCTTCATGTCTTGTCTTAATCAGTGCATCAGTGGAAAATATCAAAATTATCTTACAACTTTTATTTTTCTGTATAAACCAATGTTGTTTGAGCAATACCTCAAGAAAAAAATGAAGGAAAAATATGAGAACCTACGGTATTTCAACAAATATGTTAGTTATTGAAAATAATTCACGATGCTTAAAAGATTAATTTCCAAGCATGTGTACACATCAAATGACCAAAATAGCCCCGCTTTCACTAACAAAAATTATTGATGAATTGAATTTTTTTGGGATTACTTTTAAAGTAAAAGTATAATCACGAGGTTGTTTTACGCTCGCTTACCAACTAATTTGTGTTTTATTGTCGTATTTAAACCGTGTTAACGATTAAGACTAATGCCAAACGGTCAATAAATTAATTTTTAATACCACATATAATATCCAGACACACGTGTAAGTTGTGATTCATTATAATAGTGGTAATGCAAGCACAATATTAACATGTCATTAATATCTATTAATCATAAGTAAGGATACGAGTCGATCATGCATATATCTCTGCGTTAAAAGGTGGTAAAGCACATATTGAATTCAAGTTGAACACATCCTTTCAATTGATGCACTTTTCTTGTGTTTTTGAATTGATGCATTATTACAAGAGGGTAGCTTAGTGGCTAAGGCAACAAAAAGGGTAATATGCGCTGAAAGCTAAATTTGTACGGTAAGATGGGTAAATATACATCAGTGGATTTTATGTTGGTGCTACTGCTGCAATATTGATTATTTGAAATGTTAGATAATTAGATACTATATATTGCTAAAGTAATCTTAAACTTGTATACAATATATATTAATTCACTAATATTAAAAAATAATCTAGACTCTACAATAAAAGTTAAAACTACAAACTCAATGTTTTATTCCACTTAGGAAGCGGGATGTAATTATTCAAACTTGGTAGGGGGGAAAGTGCTGCAAATGAGTTTCTCTTAGCTTTGCAACCATTTGATAACAACAATATAATACTTGAAAAAATTGCTGCCTTTTTGGAAACCGTTTGGTATCATGTTCCAAGTTGTTATACATTTTCAGTAGATGCAATCATTGCAATATTATTAATTAAGTTATAATTGTTGGCACCTGTGATCAAATATACTCTAATGTTTTAAATTTGTGTTTATTTTATCATTCAAGCTTCCATTCAACTATTAAATTGTGATGCGACGCGTCGGAAGATGACCTACTATTTAACCCAAAACACTAAATTTGTATGTGGGTATGAACATTCCACACAAAAATCCTAAACTTTTATTTTTTACAAAAATTAAAATAAATTATATAATGATAAGACTGATACAAATTAAAATATTGAGATAAAATTGTTAAGTTTCAAAGATTATGATATAACTTTATAGAATTCCTAAAGTTGTATGTGATAGATTCGAGACAATCAATAAGTAGATTGAACTGATAAATATCAACTTTAAAATAGTATATATAAAAAAATAGTTGTGAATCCGCAATTCAGGACAACCAGTTGTGAGTTGACAATATTTTGCCTACAATTCACGACCAAAACCTTATGAACTTGTGCATTAGGCCTTTTTAATTATCATGTGAATTCAGGACAAAACAGTACTAGTGAAAAATATCTTTTAAAATCTCTTTTTTTATCTATATAACTATAATCTATTTTCACATAATTAAAATTGACTAGTTTTATATTTTAACTCCATTAAAAAGAATTTAAAATAAAAAAAATTGTGATTTGAGCTAATCGTGTCATCATAGTGATCTAGTCGTTTTACCAACGTATATCGTAAGAAATGATTTAATTTTCTGAACACGCCCTATCGACTCATCATGCACCCTTAAAAATAATTTGTCTATTATTCTTGAATCACAAGAATTGTGGTTTCTTCTCTGAGAGATCGACATTAGTCTTTGGAGTAATTTTTGGACAAATTTCATTAAGATAAATAAATAAAACATCTATACTTGTGGGATTGAGTACGAACTAGTGCCGTAGCGCAGCACGTCTTCATGTTTTTATACTATATATATGTATTGACCTACTCCTATTTCGTGTAAAATTTATGGACGCTTTCTTGAGAATTTTATCACACACACCAAGAAAAATAAATAAAAGTCAATAGCATAGTTTCTCCATATACATATATATATGTAAATAAATTATTATTATTATTATTATTAATATCTCGCACATTATTTAATATTATATTTTAAAATAAAATATCTTACTTCTCCTTACTAACCTCATATGATATCCTATAATCCCTTGCAATCTGTCACGTAATTGAGTACACTCATGGGACAATAACATAAACTTACCAACATATTTCAACATAGCAAAGATTCATATAATACTCCATTTATGCACTTTAAATTACTCTCTATAATTTGATTATGCATGTTACAAGAAAAAAGGAAAAGAAAAGAGAAAAGAAAAGAAAAAGGAATGAGTCAATAAGACCTTTATGCCATTCCATCGTCCTTTGCTTCTTTACAAATTTTGGGGTCCCTTATGATTTTTGCAATAGAAGTAGTTGTAGAGGGCTTGGTTTTCTTGTCGTACAATTCTATACAATTTTTTTAAATTCTTGCATAAACATAAACTCAAGCTGGAATTTCCTTTTATTTAATTATTGGTTGCTCACGTTTTGGCCAATTTTTTTTGTGCATTATTGAAGTGGAATGTTAGCTTGGCATGAATCTAATCTTCTGGGGATCCCTTTCTTCTCTTTCTTATTTTTTTATGATATAAGTGAATCGTTAGGATATTTTGATTTTTTTACTTAAGATTTAAGAACTAATAAGTTTCACGTATTTTTGGGCACTGTGACTAATAAGAACTAATACGTTTCCTACTATATTATTAAAGGCTTAAAGCCAACAAATCATGACAATAAATTAAGTTAATTCAGTGTATCTTTCAAAAAATTGCACTATCTTTATAATAAATTAAGTTAATGCAGTGTATCTTTCAAAAAATTGCACTATCTTTATAGTTAAAAAAAGGACAAATTGTCAGAAAAACAACAAAGTTTGGTCAAATTCTGGTCAGTCTCACAAGTTTTAAAATCAGGCGATTAAATCATAACTTCAACAACTTTCGCAATTGTCCCATGATGCTTGATTTAGGGAAAATTGCTGCTTATGTGGTCGACGAAAAATCTTATACGGGCAAAACATCCGTCCTCTGAAACGACGTCGTATAATCCACGTCTGCGACACCTAGTTTGCCACATCATCAATTTAGAACACGTATGCGAC
>JAYDZE010533106.1:0-33664 GCA_034509125.1 Monilaria moniliformis
ATTAATTAATTAATTAGCTAACTTTGTTAATAAAGAATGAGTAATTCTCAATTAATTATAATTAAAATTTAAAACAATTTCATATTTTGGTTAAGGGTAAAATAGTCATTTTAGATTTTATCTACAATATAATCTAACCTACCAAACACTATACTTATTTTATCTCAATTTTTATCTTACCTACCAAACAATAACATTAAATCCTTATCTTGTATCAACAGTAATTTTTTATCTTAAAGCATATCCTACTTTATCTATCTCGTCATATCTTATATAGGCTACCAAACGGACCCTTATATGTGTGATAACCACCAAAATCTGACCACTATCTTTAAATACTTAAATATAATTAACTTTACAATAGATCAAAGTATCGTCAAACCGAACTCGAACTCTAAGATTAAAATAAATCATCTCAGATTGAGCTTAAATTCTAAAAAATTTAAGCAACATCGAACTCAAACTATATACTAATAACGATGAGAGCGAGAACGATAAGAACATTTGGATAACGTTTTCGTCAATGCTAAATATAGATATTTTGGATCATTCGTTCACTTGGAGCACTGCCTTCACTCTAGGTATCTATAAAAGGTGTACATAAATAAACAATTTTGAACACATGTGCCTTTTCATTTTATTCATTTTGCCAATTAATTATATTTTTTTATTTCGTATTTCAAAAGTTTAGTTGGAAAGTCGTGAATTAATAAGAATTAAAGCTGATTTTAATTGATTTTTTTTTTGTGATCATACATTTACTTTTATTAATCTATGTTCCGAGTAGATGACCGTAATATATAATATAATTCAAATCTGATTTTCACTGAGTAAAAAATATTAGTTTAAAGTTGGTCGCTTGAAGGTAGAGTTGTGGAATAAAGTGCATAATCATTAACAGATTTTAATATTTATTAGACATTGAGTAATTAGCATTAGTTAATCTTTTGTAAAGCTCTCACGCTCGCGCCACCACCGCCCCGCCTTGGCCCCAGTCGAGTGCCAACTGCTCGGCCCCGTGGACAATGGACCTTGGACCTTGTAGAGAGAGGACTTCCCGACTTGGGTATTTTTGTGAGTATGTTCTATTTTCTATATACTTGTGTAATCTGCTACACAAGTATACCACATTCCTATTCAGATTTTAACTTTCAAATATATTATTCTTTAATGCAAAACTAAATTAAACATATAAAAGTTAAATATGTAGACTGAACCTTTATAGATGAAACATAAGTTAAGAGGTGAGAAAATAATTGAAGATATAGAAAGATTAAATTGAAATCTTACTCTATATATGTATTCGATTTTTTATTAATTAACACTTCTAATAGATTGTGTTCTTATTTTTCAATATACAACATTCAATAGGAAAAAAAGTTGCATTAATTATATATATAAAAAAATACATAAAAAGATATAATGGAAGCTCTAAAATGATTAAAACGTCTGATTTCAACTAATTCAATAAATGTATAATCATAATATGTGTAAGTATATGTACATACATAATAAAATGTATTCGAAATTATCCTAAAATTTAAAAAAGATATAGCATCGTATCGCACATGCTAAAACTAGTAATAATTAAGTGACAAATGCTGCGTCTTGTACCATTTTTGGCATACCGTGGGATATTTTCAACACTTGGCATCTAACAATAGCGATAAATAAATTCAACCCTACAAAGTCAGACGTAACAGGGTGCAATAAATTAATTTTATTATTTAAAATATTAAATGAAATATATTGTTGAAAATATCACAAAAGCATTCTAGTCCCTTTTGAAGTTGCTGATTCCTTCAGTGCGTTATTACAATTAAATTTTCATATTTTCATATAGTTCGTGTCTATGTACATGCAATATTAACAAAACAAAATTACAAACTGTTCAGTAATATTTTTTTTTTACTGACCACAAAATGCAACTCAATTAGTAAGACGATCTGTTTCCATTCGATAGGTCGGGAATTAGAGTCACCTTTATTGCATAAGTTTGAGGTGTATCTGAATTGTAATTCAAAAATAAATAAATTATTTTTAGTAGAATTGTTTTAGTTTAGTAACAAAAAAATTGATGAAAATAAATTAGTAATAATGCAAAGAGAGATGGTACTACTGTAAAGTGGCCAAGGGAATACCGAATTAGATTGTACTAATATTAGTTATTGTAATTAGAAATTTAGTTTAGGAGATTAATAAATAAAGCCAATATTTGATTTCCACCTACCAACTATATATCGTTCACAACGCAGCCTTTATTTGTCATTTTCTTTTAATTTCGCCGCTTAGCATTAAACGTAACGATGCCGACACATAGGATTCGGATTATTTCCCTTTCCGTCAGTTGAACATTGTCGGCCACTAGCACATTGACAAAAGATCCAATAGTGTTAAAAAAATCAAGACCAAATTAAAAGAAAAAGAGAAAGAAAAAATAATACCAATTCGATGTGTATTTGTGTAAAATTATTGAAAATTTACTTATTATATATAGAGTAGTGATAAATGTAAATACATAATTGAACTTTTTAGAATATTTTATATTTAAATTGATTTATAAATATTAATTAATTTAAAATAAATTAATATATTACATATTTATCTTTCTACAATAATTTATGAAAAAAATTAACTTTTTCAAATTAGATATCTGATGATTTAGAAAACGATTAACTTTTTCATTTGATATCTCCATATTTATTTACAAATCAATTTTCTAGCTCTATTTAGAGAATCTATAAATTTGTATCTTTAGAGTATCTATTCAATTATATCTTTGAAAACATAATAGGGGTAATTTAGTAAAAACATAATATAATTAATAATAAAATTAAGTTAAATAAAGCCGATCCAATTTCATTTAAAATTTAAAGATATTATGTATATACAATTTATATATATTTATCTTTACCCTTTTATCCGTTAGATGATAGTTGGCACGGATACAGGCGAAATTGAAAATTCTTCAAAATTAGTAGTCACCCACTCACCCGTGCATATGCAAAGTATATTGACGGAAATATTTTATAAATAACTAATTGTATATTAGCGATATTGTGTTATATTTTAAGATTATTGGCACTAGATATACAAACTTTTATTGTATTTTAATTATTCATTCAAACTTTGCAAATTATGAATAAATCCACAAACATAAATATTACTGTGAATTTTCACAACTTTAATTTTCGCCCAAATTAAATCTGACTTGTCTAAATCTGTAGAATTCATAATTGTATAATAATGAACATGACACGCCAATACAAATTAGCAAATCTATAAATTTTAAAAACTTCTTATAGAAAATATTCATTGTATTTAATATGCTATTATTGGCTTTTACATACTAAGATCTTGAAATCACTCTAACTCCTTACTTTAGAAACAGCGATGCAAAACTGGCTATTACAAAAAATTGGTATCGGAAAAATTTAGTGTTAAAAGTTTTCAAAATTCAATCATCAGAATTCTTATACCAAATTGAGTTTATTAGTAAACTTGTGTTACTTCAAAAAGAAAAAGTAACATTATATCAAAAACATAAACATTTTCTTACAACATTATAGTCAAATATTACAAATTAAACATATATCCATCACATATATAATAGTATTTTCATGAATACCCATCATATAATAATATTTCCACATAGAAATGAATTTTATTTCACGAATACCCATCATATAATAATATTTCACAGAGAAATTAATTTTATTTCACGAATACCGATCATAAAATAATATTTTAACTAGAAATGAATTTTGTTTCACGAATACCCATCATATAATAATATTTTTACATAGAAATGAATTTTATTTCACGAATATATATCCATGGTATAATAATATTTTCACATAGAAATGGATTTAAGTGATTTTTATAGTCCTTTTAGTTATTCAATAGATTTTGCTAAAAGGCAAAAATAATAAGACTCGATAAATTAAGTAAAGAAAACAAATAATAAGTCAAATTATTCAATCAATAAATATACATCTAAATATGTTTTATTTCACAGAAGTCCAAGTCGTCAAATTTTAATAAATTTAATAGATTATACATATACTTGAAATTTTATCCATATGTCTTTTAAGTTAATCTCGTATAATCTCTTATTACTATTTTGATTTTTGAAATACATACTCCATAATAACTAAGTTTCAAGGGGAAAATATTTGTACGTGTTGCACTAAGTTCCAAGCAAAAAAAAAACATTTACATAATAATTTATTTCAAATTATAATATTTAAGTTTTAGGACCGTAAGAAAGCTAGCTATTTTAATTTTGAAATTATATATTATTAGAACACAATAAAAAAATCAATTTAGAACGACACATACAACATCAAGAAGAAGAAAAGGAAGCCTATAAACCTAGATAATAAAGCAACAATATATTCCAAAACTGAAAAAGCTCTCCATTGTTGTTGCTCGTGGTCGAGTACCAAAGATAACTCAATTTCAATTGGCATTTGTGTTATACTTCTTCCTCCTCCATTAAAGCCACCTTTGGCATTGTATAGTGCATGTCACACATACTTGTATTTTATAATATGGTTTTAATACTACACCAATTTATTTCATAAAATCAATTTTTAGTACTATGATTTTTACATGCTATCTATTAATCATTTATATCATTTTTATAGCTATCAGTTATTTATAATATATACTCTATTTATTATTACATTTAATAAACTTGGAATTTGAACAATTAGTACACGTGTTCCAATAAAATGTACATTCTTCCACCTCACAATTCACAATAAATTCACAACAAGAAAGCCGGCATTTATCGAGCACCGAACTGCTCGGTAACCACACATATATGCTCGGCAAAAGAATTTTACCTACCTTACCCACAACCCGAGGTGCATAGAATTAGCCACATCGCTAAATTACCGAGTACTTACTGAGCAGATCACAAAAAAATTGCCGAGCACCTACATGCTCAGTATACGTTTGTCGATTACAGAAATACATACTTTGATGAGCACCGTTGTTACTCAGTAAAGTGATCCAATTAATTAATATTTACATAAATATTAACTTTGCCAAGCACAAGATAGTTTTTAATAATTATTTTTTATATTTTATTTTATTTATTTTCTTATAATCTATCAAAGAATTTATTTGAAATTAATAATTATATAATTAATTACAATTAAATGAAATAAAATTTTAAATTAATTAAAATATTATTTATTAACAATCGAAAGTCGTTATCATAATACTCTACTTATTTCATAATCCCGCAAAGAGGCGTTCATTCTTGTCGGACAAGTCACAGGCTCGAGCATCCGCCGTTGCAGCTCGAGCATCAGCTGTTGTCTTCTCTCATCCTGACTGCGTGCCTACAATTCTTCAATCCTATTAAGATGGCATCGAACTGGGCATCGATCAGCATGCAGACTTCATGAACTCGCCGCTCGACCAACTCGTTAAGTTGGCTATGATCAATTCCGGCAGACGAACTGGAAGAGCCAGAAACGGATGAGAAGTAGGTGCTCATCGCCTTTGTTTTCTTTTGCTTGAAAATTTGATTAAGAAACAATTAAAGAAAAGCATTAGAAAATAATAAAAAATGAAATTAGAAAACTTAAACTTACCATCTTTTCAGTTGTCGCGGTGAATGAAAATTGTTACTGTGTGTTGCTGGCGCCTTCTCCTTCTCCTGTTTTCGATTGTTGGAGCATTTCGTTAAAACCGCGACAGCGTCGGGTGTCGTCCAACCGTCAGTATAGTTCTTCTAGTTTTCATCTATGAAGTAAGGGGTTTGCTTCGTCGTATCTTTCATTTGGTTGATATAGTTGTCGTGTCTGGCTTTACATTTCTTTTCCAATGTGCCTTTACGGCAAGTTCATAATAACCTTCAAAGTTAGTTGTTTTTTGAAATATAAAAAAACAAGAATTAATAATATAAAATTAAATATAATTTTAACTACAACATAATTCATAAAAAATATTAAAATGCACTTATTTATCTTAAATTCTTCCTAATAAATATCCAATTTTCTTTGATTAGAATCTTTTGCATGTATCCCATCAGGTGCACAACTTTCTTGATAAATTCGTGACATAACTTGGAAGCGGTTCTAGAAGGCCACAATATGTAAATCAATAGAATTAGTAAATTTAAAATAAAGTGAATCATTAATTAAAAAAGAAAAAATACAAAATTTTTATAAGAAATTTACAATCCATTCCTAATCTTTATGTATTTTCATTCATGTTTATCCTCCTAAAACAATAGTAGATCAGGTGTATCCTTCTCTGACTCTATAGACATTCCCAACTCTGTGAACGGACTCTCAGTTAACTCTGAGGCCTCACGTGCTATAGATGAAATTGCTCTTATCATTTCTACAATAAACCAACAACTAAACAAAACAGACAAGACATGAATAAAAAGAACATATTCATACTCAATCCAGACAACAGACCAAGCAAGTTGCTATCAAAGCTAATAATCATTCCGAGCATAGCATAATCATCTCTCTTCATCAAAGTTCACATGTATAGATAAACCTTAATCTCTTTCTTGTTGAATTATGAAAATGATTAATCCAAATGAAAATAGAGGCAAACATGAGCAAAACCATCAGCAATACTCCATATTACAAATGATTCTCATGATCCCAAGCAACATAAATTTGATCCTAATTATCCACAAAATACATAAGTCTAAAGCATCACCAGGCCCAAAAAAAAAAAACACAATTAAATATACGAATCGCACAAATCACTCCTGAAAATATACCAAAAGCAAAACTCCCCAAGAATTCTCACAATCATAAAAAAACAAAAAATTAGGTCACAGTTTCATCATCCTCGTGCAATTGTAGCAACGAATGCGATATGTGTTGCCATTCCGTAAACACCCATTCCTAACACAAACACTTTGGAAATTTTCAAGCGGAAACATACAACACTAACATTGATAACCCTTCAAAATAAAAAGATGAACGGTCACATAAAACAAGATTGCAAGAAACCTACCTTGATTACATACTATTTGCACCGATTACTTTCGCAATTTTGGTGCTTGTCGCAATTTTCGCTGGTCAAATTTCACACGTGCACAGTATAAACGAGACATACAACCACAATTCAAAACACCCATCTTCACATCCATAGAAAGAAAGAGGAAATACCTCAACTAGATTCTAACATTTTTTTTAAAAACAATAAAGATAAAAATCGAGTCTTTGTACATACATGGAACAGAGGATAGAGATTGGGAATGACGGCTTTGATAAGTGGAAAAACCCTGTTAAGAGATTCAGTTTATATAAGGGCTGATGGTCGAAATTAAGGTATAAATGAAGAAAAATTGACCTAACGCAATCGGCGGTGAAAGGAGAGGCGGTGGCGGTGAACGAAGAGAGCAAGAGAGACGGCGGTTATTTCTATTCAAAAATCTCTTGTGACAATCATTCCAACTGATTTTTCACGCATGCTTCAAATACAACGTTTGTGAGATATTCATACAATACGGACACACACGATGCCTAGATATGCACCAGCCCGAAAGCATCGAGCATGCAGTTAAGTCACTGATAGTCCACATCAACACTACGCGTAGTTGAAAGTTTTGATTCCTTGAGATATCGTACGCTGAAATTTCTTCTATCCATAAATCGTTGAGCTCTCCAATATGGAGTTGTAGAAATATGTCGATGTTCTATTTTAGATACTTCAAACCGGGCACAATTACAGTGAACAAAAACGTAGGGGTCTTTCGTGCACATCCATGGTGACAAATTGTATGAAGCTAAAATGATCGGCCATAGGGCCCATACCGAATACTTTATACCCGTCTGACCAAATGACTGAAATCCATCTGCACTAAGTGCCTACCTGGCATTTCTCGACTCATAAGTAAGAAGGGATGAGTCTTCTCGGAGGTTTTCCAGTCTATGGAATCTTACTGATGAGACATCTCTCCGAGTGTCGTGGTGTGCTCCGCATGCCGTTTCATAGACTTGGTTGTAATTTCAGATGCATACAATTGTTTCAATTTGGGGTCGAGAGAAAAATAATATATTAGGTTTGAATCTATTCCCTTCGCGCAGGAATTGGCCCAACCAGATTTCCAGCCCCCAAAAAAATGTGGGAATTTTTCCGCGTCTAAAATTACTGAGAACGGGTGTGCTCGATATTTATAATTTATTAAAATAAAGTAACTTATAAATATAATACCGAGTACATTGTGCTCGGCAAATGTGAATTAGAAATATCTGAGCACAAACGTCCTTGATAAAGTTATTTTATAATGTTTTAAACAAATAAAATATGTGCCTAGTACACATGTGCTCGGTAATTATGTGAATTACTAAGTATCTCGATACTCGATAATTTACTAATCATTTTGATGCTCGATAAAGTTTTTAAATTTCTAGACTTTCTGAATCATTTCGATGTGCTTAGACGGTGCTCGATAATTTACTAATCATTTTTGGACCATATAAAATAGTTTGAGTCGTAATTGTTGACTATTTTTTTTATACAACTATTAAAATTTAGTGCTATATACATGCAATGCTCTAAAACACGAACATAAGTACAATAATAAACTCCAGATAATTCAACAGTTGCAGTTTTAAAAGACTTAAATCATTTAAATAAGTCCATACATTGAGACCAACAACTAGGTAATAAAAGTAGGTCTAAATCGTTAAAACCTCTAAAAACATCTACTAAATACTCTTTATGTTCTAAGGTCGAATTTATTATTTCATAAGTAGAATTTCATCTAGTTGATACATCCATAGAAAAGTTTGTATATCTAATTTTTTTAGTATGACAATATTTTTGCCATTTCTTACCTATATTTTTTTTATTATGAATTAATTTTACAGGTTTTCTAATTGGTTCTACACACTCATTAAAAAAATATACGGCATCTTGAACACATAAATTTAAAATATGACAAATACATCTAACATGAAAATAGCGTCAATAAATTATAGGAAAACATGCATCAGTTAGTGAATAAATACTAGCAATATTAGCAGATGCATGATCAAATCCAACATATAATTTTTATTAATTAATTGATATTCATTTAAAATTTGAATAATTAATTGAGCAATAGTTTGAGCAGTATGTGGTGAAGGAAATTTCTTAAGTGCAATTAAATGTTTGTTCAATGTCCAACTATTATCTACAAAGTGAACCGTAATTTTCCTATAGAAATTTTTGTTATATGCATCAGTCCACATGTCAGAACCAATAGAAACTTTGTGATCTATGTTTAGTAAATATTTCGCTAATTCAATTTTTTTATGAAAGCATTGTTTTACTATAGATCTAGTCAATGTACTTCTACTTATTTTTTAGCACTTCGATTATAAGCCTGTTTTATACTATATTCATATCTTTCATTGTCATACGACTTAAAAGGTAAATGTTGCATAACAACATATCTAGCCATGATATCAGTTGCTTCTCTATGGTCATATTTAAAAAGAGATGGCTTACTTGTTTGAGATGAACCCGTTTGAGGGCCGGGTTGAGAATTTAGTTGAGTTTGGGTTGAGATGATCCCAAATTCCAACGCGTGATTTTTCTCCATATGCTTTATAAACATATTGTATCCACCACCATGTGTAAATTTGTACTTTGTATTGTAATAGTTGCAATACACAGTGTATTTCTTCGGAGCATCTGGATGACTATTGGAATCTTTAATTTCCACATTCTTGAAATGCTTAACGAAGATGTCTGATGTCTTACTTCGTTGGGATTGTGGTGGTGGAGATGGAGGTGGAGGTGGCGCTGGCATTTCTTCTTCATCGCCCAAATATTGACATTCATCACCGATATCCGGTTGCGATTGGTGGGAATGAGATGAAAATATTGGTTGTTGGAGTCACGTAATATGAAATTGAAGTCCTCAAAACTTGCGTTGAAGTATGGATCGTGATTTTCTTGAGAGATGTTCATGGTGTTCATGCCAGTCAAGGCATGCGCTGCAACATATTCCTTTACCTACAAACATATCAAGTATAGAAGTTATTAGATTATATAAACTAATCAAATTGCTTTATACTTTAGTTACTAATATTATAATTGAAAAGTGAAAATTAAAAAAGTTATTCAAATGCACTTGCATACGGGCAACAACTTATTCCGATAATAAATCAAGTTGCTCTCGAGCAACTCGGCGTGTTGTTACTCTCTTTGATCTTGGGCAACACATTTACCCTTATCGGCATGGTTAGAACGAGAAGAAGACATATTGATAATTTCTTATTGATGTGTGTATTGTATATAGTGTAATTTGTGTACATGTGTGAATATAAATGATAAGTAAACAAGTATAGTAGTTAAAGTAAGCACAATTTGCACAAGTAGAGAGAAATAGGAGGTAGAGATAAGAGAAATTGGAGATTGAGAAGAGAGAATTTTTGTTAATACAAGAGGTGTAAATTGAAATGAGGATGATGAGGGGGTATTTATAGAAAAAAATGGTAGGAAAATTTTGAATTTGAATTAAAATTTGAAAAAAATAATTGAAAACCGCCGGCTTTCCTGCCAAAACCGCAGGCTTTGCAGCAGAAACCAGCGGTTTCAGCCCGCCGTGTCAGCCTAGACCTGCTGCCTATGCCCGTAGCCTGCAAAAGCTGAAAACCGGCGGTTCCGGTTCCAATTTTTCGAAACCGTAACCGAACCGCCGGAACCGATTTTTCGATTCCGATTTAACCGTTTCCGGCGGTTAAGGTTTAAAAACCGGAACCGACTGTTCCAGTTAGAACCGCCGGTTCAATTTGTGAAAGAGTATTGTAACAATTTACTTTTCGTTTAACTGTGGCTTAAATCTTGATAATTATGTAGAAATTTCTTTGATCCTTCCTCCTTGCATTAGTATTGATCATGCCCAAAAAACTGAAAGTTACTAGATTCGGATAGTAAAACTAAAAGTAGAGCTATTTTCGTATTGGCAAAACAAAGTACATGATAATATAGTAACTAAACTAAATCATTTCATTGTCAAGAGGTATATAATTTCTTTTGGTCGATTATATATTATCACAATAAAAATGGAGTAGTAAATTAGTGTTTGTATGCAATCAATTTTTTAATTACGTCATTTTATGGAACTATTGTTACATAATCTACAAAGTATGTTATATAACATTGAGTTGTGTTTAAAATTAGAATTATTTCTTATATCTGAACCGAGACCAAATGTGGACCGTAAGATGTAATTATAAAACGGATGAGATTAAGCCACATGGCAGCACATATATTACCTAATTACAGCAGACAATGGTATTATTGTCATTCAGTATGTATCGGTTATGGTAATTCCCTAATTTTTCGCTAGAATTATGCGATTTTCATAAACATTTTCGTAACATATACAATATTTCTTTGCAAGATTAGTAGAATTAAAAAACGACGTGAAACAATATTAAAGAGATAAAAAATGAAAAATTCACTTTAGCCAGTATTCGGATTAACCTTACCTACAAACTGTGTATCAATTGCACTACTTAGAATTTCATAATCCACTTGCTGATCGATAATTCATGTCTGCTTCCAAGGAAAATTATTTGTTTTCGTTTTTTCCTCTAGCATTTCCACACCTACAACGAAATCATATAACTTCAATTATAAGAAATGACAAAAGAAAATGCTGATGAGTTTGAAATTTTAGAAAAATATTTATATAATAAAATCGATTTCAGAATTGAAGACGAAACACAAATTAGTTGGCAAGACGATTTTCCTCGGATGCGTATAAATTTATTTTGCGCGTGCTAACAACGGCCGCATCAATGGTATAGAGATGCAAACGAAGTTGAGTATTACATTTCTAAGTTTTGTTGCGTAAAGAATTACCATGTATGGAGGTTCCCCGACGAAACATCAATTCAAGTAACTAACAATTCCTATATAAATTTTGATTATGAAGCACCTACTACATACCATACAATGGTATTGAATGCTATTGGTCTTCATTTTAATATTGAGAATATGGAAAAGCCACTAAGTCCTGATGTCCAATAACGTTACGATATGTTGAATGCTGCTAATAAGGAGTCGTAGTATGTCTGTAAGAAGCATTCACAATTGTCATATGTGGTTCGGCTAATGAGTTTGAAGTCAGAGTATCACTGGCCAGATATCGGGTAACATAATTAATTAAAGAGGGACTTACGAGCGATGATGAGTTATTACTAGATAGTTTTTATCGCACGAAATAATTATTGCGTGGCATGGGATCACTTCCTGAATAGATCAACTGTTGTTAAAATAATTTATGATTTTTTGGCAAGATGATAGTGAATTACATAGATTTAGATAAGGATGTCAATTTAGCCCGAAACCCGTGGGTCGGCCTGATTAACCCGATCACCCGACAATGTTAGGGTTCAAAAATTATAACCCGAATAAACTTTCAACATAAATGACCCTAAACCGAATAGCTCGCAACCCGATAGGTTGGCCCGAAGATAGCCCGAGCCCAATTGGATCAATCCAAAAATTAGCAAGTTCTCGTTATTTATTTTCAAAATTATTATTTTAATTTTTTCAAACTTTTGAAAGTTAGTATAATAAGAGTTTTCTTTCAAATGTATGTAAAAATGCATTTTGATTCAATATTCGAATGTTATATTTATTGTTCACTTTTTTATGTGTTACTATAACATTTAATATCAAAAATTTAGATTCAAAATTTAAAAAATGATAATCATTTATGAAAAATGTATAATCTCTATTCTCTAATAGTTACATATTAGTTTTGAGTTGAAGCAACATTCATTTATGGATGTATTTCTTTTTTTAAAAATATATGATTATCAAGATTAATATATTAATTAGAAAAATTCATAATTTTTTAGCCCGAAACTCGATAATTTAGGGTTAGGGTTGAGAATTTCTAACCCCGAAAAAATCACAATCCGAATGACTCGTAACCGAATAGCCCGACAACCTGATAGGATTGTCCCGAATCCGAGCGGATTGGCCCGAACCCAAGCGGGTTGGCCCGATTGACATCCCTAGATGTAGATATTGCATTGTGGGAA
The DNA here is from genome assembly GCA_034509125.1 of Monilaria moniliformis. Lineage (NCBI taxonomy): Eukaryota > Viridiplantae > Streptophyta > Magnoliopsida > Caryophyllales > Aizoaceae > Monilaria > Monilaria moniliformis. Next base: position 13,041 of record JAYDZE010533106.1, read on the forward strand.
ATCACGCTTTAATGACTAAAATCTCAATTTTGTAATGCGCAAGAACAAACAAGTGGCACTGGCAAAGATGTACTACTTTTCTATGACTCCTCGATTGCAGATACTTTATGCATGAAATGCCACAGCAAAAGAAATGCGTTGGCATGCTTCATCAATTGATGATGGAGTTATGCAACATCCTGCAAACTCTCCATCATAGAAGCACATCAACAATATTTTTCCTGAATTTGCACTAGAGTGTCGTAATGTGTGACTAAGTCTTTCAACAGATGGTTTTCAGCCCTTAGGCCAACCAGGAAAACAATACTCCTAAAGATAAGTTGGATGTTTTCTGCAACCATTAATAGCTAGATTTAAACAGATGTGGGAAATAGGTGTGCCTGCCTATTACATTTCACTGAAACAAAAATTTCAAATGCAAGCTATCTTGATGTGGACCTTAAGTGATTTTCTTGCATATTTTATGTTGTCTTGATAGAGTACTGCTAGAAGATTAACTTGTCCTCATTGCATGGAATATACCAATGCATTTACATTATAGAAGAGTGTCAAGCAATCATGGTTTGAAAACCATCAGAAAATCTTACATGCTAGTCATCCATTTCGAAAGAACAAAAATGTATTTTAAAAGAACAAGATGATCTTTGTTGGCTCACCAGAACCAAACTCTGGATAATAAATCTTGAAGATATAGATACGTTGGGTCTGGTAAGACTGATGGAAGACTACAATGACAGGAATAAGGTTATCTCCAATCGTGTTGATTCGACATAATTTTGGATTTCTCCTACTAGAATGTACTATTGATTTGACATATTTTGGATGTAATGCATGTTGAAAAGAATGCGTTTGATAATGTGTTCAATATAATACTTAATGTCCAATGGAAGATTAAAGATACAACTAAGCTCTGGGAAATGTTATGGTTTGTATGCTGAAATGCATGCTTTGAGCTGCTTTGTATTGTAAAATCTTATTTCAAATATTTATGACAAGAAATCAATAATGTCACATGGTTTTCCTTTTATAATATGGATGTTTATTTATAAGCATATAATAATAAATTGAGCAAACAAGTTATCCTTCTATATTGTAAATTGAATTAAGGATCCATGAACATAGAAGATCTTTCAAACGGTTCGTTGTAGAAGAAAATCAAGTTAACAACCTAGATAGACATAGATAATCTATCGTGAAATGTTGCAGTGTCAATCTGAGGTCGTGCCTATCTTGGCCAATTGATGACACTAGTGTGGTATAGTAGTGAAATTAATTGCAGTGAGACACATACTTCTTTGCTGAGTAAATGAAGTACATGGTGAACGACAATTGCTTATTTCTTAATCTATATAAGTAACATTGAACATACAGTAGTCATTATGCACTAATTTGATTTATCAATTGGTGCGGTTTTTTGTAACTCAATGATATTCTTGATATGTTGGGCAATGGTAATTAATATCTAGCGGTGCTGTTATTGTTCTTATATAAAATTGTATTTCAGGAAACCCTACTTGATAATATCCCCAATAGGTGTTCAAAAAAAGTTTTATCATACAGAAGTCGGGTCGGTTTGGAATTTATTCCAAAGTATAATAAATAATATTTTGAACTAGACCACTATTTAAAAAGTGATTAATTAATTAAAGATTCCAACAAGTTTATATTAATTAATGGATATTGGAAATTTTAAACACGGGAAATAAATAAATTAAGAATGAGTCATATTTGTAATATGAATCACGCTATGTAATTCAATATTAATTTTATAACGAAATCAATAAATATTAATGGACTTAATTTAAGTTGGAATCAACTTAAAGAATTAAGATTATTAGGAGGCCCAATTTTAATCATACTTGAAATCTCTGACCTAGCCCACCACCCCCATAAATAAGGGGTGGGAGACGAAAATGATAAGCATATAACACATAAGAATTTTTGTCCCCCTCTTCATATAGTAGTGCTCTAGGATTTTTGTTCTCCACCCCGGTTATTTAACTTAATAGTTGATTGCCTACACAATATTCAAGATATATGATACAATAGGCCAGAAGATTCAAAGGTTGATTTGTTGTGGAGTAGTGGTAGGGGTAGCAAGTCATCTACTATAGTAATCAACAAGAAGAATCTGCAATCAAGGTAAATATCTTATCTCTAGGAGCATGTCTAGGGTTCTATATTTGGTTTTTGCTGCCTGTTTATATGTGTTCTAAGTACATCTGATTACAATTGTGTGAGATAAATTCGAATGTAATTATATGAGATCTTTGGCAGTAGGAAATTTTTTAATGAACCCTGATTCACTCGATATTTTGGTGCTTTTAGAGGTTGAATTAAAGACATATTGTGTAGTTTTATCGCTATTTAATCATGTTTTAGTTTAATTCTCTTTCAATTGGTTGTTTAGCAAGTTTGTTTATATAAGTGCTTAGAATGAAGTTAGAAGATGAATATCAAGCTGTGGATCACAAATGGACCGTTTGTGAAGAGAGTGCTGAGGTTTGCATTGAAGGATCCTCTCTACTGCCAATGATCTCATAAGATGATATTCAAATTCAATTAACACGTCTTTTTGAGCCTAAAAGTTAATTCTTTGAATAGCCTAATCTTGTTGATATCCTTTATCTTGTGATCATACAAAAATGTCTTATATACACTTGTTGTTATGTATGAGGTGTTACCTTTTGAGATGGAGAATAAGGAGGAAATGGAGAATATGAAAAGAAAAGTATATCTATGGGAAAGAAGGTTGAAAATAAAAAAGATTATAGAGAAATAAAATATATATTTGGTGATTATGAAAAAAAATGTTGAAAATGTGTTTGAAAAGAAAGAAGAAAGTCAAACAAAATCTCATCATATAAGAAGTTTTGATTGAAATTGGTTGGTGATGATCACTTTTTGTAATATCATGAATTTTAGTCACTTAGCCTATATATTCTTTACCTTGTCAAAAAAGCCTACAATCAAAATAAAAGACCTTTCTGATTCTTGATTTACATTCGTTCGAAATAGATGAAAGACGAGATCTTAAGCAAGCCTATTGTAAATTTTGGGATGATTATTTGATTTAAGAGTATACATGTTTATCCATATACACATGAGAGATGAAAAATATACACTTTCTACACATTTTTGGTGAGGATCATGAATGCAATGTGATATACAAGTTAGTAGGAGCAATGCATTATCTAAATTGACTTGTTGATTGTTATGTCTTGAGAATTGTAAAACCTTGTTTAACCGAAGCAATGTATTGTTTTAGCCCCTCATACTCGAGTTTTCTTTAGTGTTTTGTTTTGCTTTGTTTGGGGACATACAAATGTTTAAATTTGGGGGTCTAATAAACTCAATATTTCAGTGCTTTTAGAGATTGAATTAAATCCATATTGTGTAGTTCTATCGCTATTTGATCATGTTTTAGTTTAATTCTCTTTTCAATTGGTTGTTTAACAAGTTTGTTGAGATACAAAGGAATAAGTGCATAGAATGAAATTAGACGACTGCGGAAGCAAGAATTAACCATTTTGGCAAGGATGAAGTCTCAACCAGACCGTGCCTGACTCTACCTATCCCACACAGCCTATGCATAAGCCACGTAGAAGATGAAGATCAAGTCGTGGGTCACAAACGGAACGTTTGTGAAGATATGCTCTCACACGGACCATTTCTCAAGAAAATATGGATGAAATGTCAGCCGCGGCCAGAAACAAACCGTTTGCTATCTACACAGTCTCACATAGACGGTTTCTCAATTCAGATTAACTTGAAAGTTCTATCTTTAGTCTAATCTCAAGTCTATCTCAACAAAGCCAACTTTGTCTATACAAAGAGAACCTTATGCATGAAATTTAGGAGCTGGATTACATACTTTCACACTTGATGAAGATTATTGTCAAGCCATCAAAGCAAGGAAGAGCAAGGAATATCGAGCAAGACTCTGCCATTATACGGGTTTTGTTTAGCTAGCTTAGATTGTTCATGTTTTCCTTTGTTTTGAGTTGTTTTGTTTATTTAGTTATGGGTAGCTAATTCTTTTGTTCTAGGGTTAGAGAGTAATCAACTTTGAGATTTATTTGACTTTCAATTCAATGTTCAAAATCATGTTTTGTTTTTGTTATTATTGTGTTATCTGCTCTATTTGATTGGCAATTAAGTAGACGATTTTATATGTGTTGATGCGAGATTCGAGAGATGAGTTTCAATGCATGATACAAGAATAATTGACATCTTAATTCAATAAAATCGAGAGATTTGAGGTGAAGTATGAGGGCATGAGATCTTGAGAACTATTAGGAGTTGCAATATAGTAATTAGGCGGAGACGTTGATTATAGGTTGTAATCTACGGTTTGAATACTTCGAGATGATTTAAACTATTTGAGTGATCGCTCTAGCAAAACTTGAGTCGATAATTGTATGTTGAATTGGAGAATTGAATAAGTTGATTACTTGATGAAATCGAACCCTTAGAATGCTTTTAGTTGATGAAATTGAATCCCTAGATTCATTTTCATTGTTTAATTTTCTTTATTTTTTATTCTTTGTTTTAATTCAATACCTTACCTATTCGTTTAATTTAGATATTATAAATTGGTTAATGTCATAGTACTTAGAGTTAGGTTTTTAGTCTCTGTTGATACGATACTCTTGCTTGATGTATTCTATATTATAATTGCACCATTCACTTGTGGTATAGTTTTAGTCGAAATAAATAGTCGATCAAACCCCCGACATGAAGAATTGAATCAATTATTTGCAATACCTAAATTAAAGCGTAATTAGGCAACATGAAAGTTTCCAAACGCTTTATACGCACTTAATAATCATGAAAAGAAGGTCTTATATGAATGGATGAAAGGTCTTAGGTTTTTAAATGGATATGTGTCTAATATGAGTTGATGTTGTTTGAACAAATACATTGTCGGTATCTATTGTTAATTTTAAGGTTGTTGGTGTATTGCTTTGTTGATTTGTTGGTTTTTTAAAATAGGGTGTTATAACTAGGTAAACAAACAAACAAACAAAAGAAACCAAAATCTGAAATGAACAAATACCGATGGATTACCAATCAAAAAGCAGTCTAAACAAAAAGAGATTTACCGATGGACTAAAATCCATCAGTAAACGTCACTCTACGATGGTCTCAAATCTACCGACGGATGATGTACCGATGAACATTGCCACCAGTTATCCGACAGTAAACCTTGTCAGTCTTTCATCAGTATTTTTTACGACGGAAGGAATTCATCGATAATATTTTTATCAACATTGATTTCAACGACGCCGCTAGTCCATCGGTAATTTTTTTTATTAAAACATGTAATAGATGTTGATAGATCCCTCCTTAATCCCAAAAATATATATATAGTAACTATTTAATTTCATCTGAAACAACATCTAATCCAATTTCATTTATTTTGCGAAAAAAGCGAATAGAATTCGCTATTTTAGAATATTTCCTACATAACAAGTTTCATTCTCAAGTCGAGTAGTATGTAGAGCGTTTGAGAAAAATTTCAATTGCGAACACAAAATATCTTAGTCAGATTATATACTTACTAACATACCCACCCAAAAAAGGAATGTATGATTATTAATATTTCCTACATATGTATCGTCGTCCATTATAATATATAATTGTCTATCTTTATAGAACTATTCAACTTTAGTTATTAATATATTTATATATAATGTAGAACGCAGTGTTTAATTTAGGAAAAATCGCAACGGGCTAAGACTAATTGAAATTTCCAAGCTACATAACCAAGCTCGCTAGCTTCAAGCCAATTGTAAGTCGTTACTACTTACTATACTATGCCAGAAAGCATAACGGAATAACATAGATTCTTATATAATAACGACAATAATCCTATCTTGTCGCCGCATCCCACATTTAATATTAAATAAAATAACTAAAAGTGATATTTATTCTGTTCGTTGTATCCGAAATGCCACGCCAATATTACGGGAGCCCAAAGTGAACATGAGATATTTTTTATATATCTTCCATAGCTCATGATTTTATAGATATTTCTAATAGTTTGTGTCATTTATATAAAAATGAGAATAATTTAAAATTTGAAGTGATATTTATCTCTTAATTATAATTCCATCGTTGCATCCGAAGAGCCACATTGATATTATGGAGAACGAAAAATAATCTCATGATTTGATAGTTTATGATTTTAGAGTTAATTGCTTATAAATTATAGAACTTTCGTCACTTTCTGGTTTTGTATACAAATTATAAATTTTTTATGTAAATTACTTAAGTATATTTTTTATTTTTCAATTATAGAGGATTTCGGTGAATGTTTATGTTAATATGGATATTTGTAAAATTGACATAAAGTGATTCCATGTTGTAACATCGTTTTATTTATCTCCGATTGTGCCATGCCTAGGCCTGCAAATTCGGGTTTTTTCGGGTACCCGACCCGAGATTTCGGGTACCCGAACCCGAAATTCGTCACGGCGCCTGGGCGTGGCTGGAGCCACGGTGACTGGCAGAGACAGAGTGGCAGTGGGTCTGAGCCTGGGTGACTGCCTGACTGGCAGTGGGTCTGGGCGTGGCAGTCGGCGAGTCGGCGGCTGACGCAGAGTCGAGAGAGAGGGAGAGCGTCGGCGGCTGGCGGCTGGGCGTGGGCGGCGCCGCGGCGGCACAGAGCCTGGACTGGAGGGACAGAGTCAGAGAGACAGAGAGTGCCGAGACAGAGAGTGGAGAGACCGTGTCCGAGACGAGATGGATGGAGGGAGGCTGCGGCTGCGGCTGGGTCCGCTGGGGAGGAGACTAAAATTCAGGGGAGGAACTCAGAGAAGAGTGAGGCGCAGTCCGCAGAACTGAAGTCAGAGAAGAGGGGAGGCGGGAGGGAGCCCTAGCAAATAATAATGTATTAATTCGAAATTTAAAAAAAAATTAAAAATTAAAAATTTGACCGGGTGTTTGACCGGGTATCGGGTATACCCGCTACCCGATCGGGTATCTCGATACCCGAATTTTCAGCATGATTAATACCCGAAATACTACCCGAACCCGATTTTTCGGGTATCGGGTGGATATTGGGTTTTCCCGATTACCCGAACCCGAATTTGCACCCCTACTCCACGTGGCCAGAGCCGTAGAAGTTGGTCTGGAGGGACCACTTGCTGCCGTGGACGCGGCCGAGGAACTCGAAGTCGATCTCGTCGAAGCCGGAGATCGCTGTCTCGTCCATGGTGATCTCGACGGAGCCCTCGTCCTCGTACGATACGATGTTGGCCTCGCGGCAGAGTGGTTCGAACGCTTTGTTGAATGTAGTTATCGATGAATGGGCTTAGTGTTGAGAATTCTTGTCATTATCTAATAATAATGCAGCGGAAGCAATAACAAGAATAACAATCTAGATTCATAATTGATCTTGTGAGTTGAGCATGTAATTACACAACAGTTAGGAAGACTTACTTGTTGTGTAGTTTGATTTCCACGTTCAATCGTATCCGGCATCCTGCAGGTGAATCCACTACTTTCGGTATCCACGTGCATGCCAATCCGATGCAGGAACAATTCCCGGTACACAGTTCAATCAGAGAAAGCTAGGAAATCTCTGATTGAACGTACGTATTATTTTGGTGACAAAAGAAATCAGTTCTACGTTCTAAACGTTCCTAGAACTGATGAATTAACTTCTGTATCTTATTTCTCTACAATAGAGAAATATATATTAACTGCTCCATGGGCCCCAGGCCTATGGGCTTATAATCTTTTATCTGCTTTAATTAATTAACAGTCCAACTATAATTAATTAAAGCCCAATATCCTAATGTAGTCCATATATCTTTCACTTAGGTGATGGCGCTAATAGATTTCTAATGTAACAATAGTAGTTTTGGGAGGGGTCATGTACTAATCTTGAAGGGAATTGGACATTTTGGGATGCCTGATTTTGGAGGATGGTAAAGATAATAAGGAGATTTGAACACAATTGACCAAATCATGGATTAAAACAGATTTGGTTGCACTGAGTCTGAGTGTAAGGACGTGAGTTGTGTTAGAGATTTTGGGGTTGGATGAATTCATGAGGCAAAGCTACTTTATTTTTGGAAGGTTAATCGTACTTTTGTGTAATCATTTAATATATCCGTCTGGTTGCCTCTTTGTGAGATTTTGGGTCGTTAACTTGGACTGGAGAAGGACCGACTCACATGTATTGTTATTTTTCTGCTCTTTGGGATAGTTTCATTGGCATGACCCGGTTTGTGGGTTTGGCCATTCTTGCTTTGTTCGTTCGTTTCCAGAACCAGGTCACTTTTGGGCTTGGCTTGCTTGTACGACATTCGATTTTTCGTATTTGATATATACAGGTTGGGGGTCTGCTAAATCCCCCACCCTTAGGGGTGTTTTTTTTGGGGGGGGGGGAACCTTGGATTGGAGAAGTTCGAAAATTTAAAATATATGAATTTAAATAAATATATTTCTTATTCCGTCGATGCGTTTGTATTAAATTGCGTTTTAATCTCTCCAAGATGCATTTTTAAGAGATTATGGCTAGCAATCCCAGGTTCAGATAGTGTTTAATACCTATATAATTTGTGAAGTTGATGATGTTAGTAACAATTTTTAGGATATTAAAATCAAATAAATTTATAAAATGAAAATTTAAAGTACAACGGAAGGGTTCTTATCACTAAATTAAAGTTGAAAAGTTTTACAGTTCAACCCAAAAAGTGATATGAAAAGAAAACAAGGCTCAATGACAGCTTAATACAATGGTTAAAATTGGTATCCATCAAAATATACAAGACCTTACATAATTGGTTCTCCCTGTTGAAAGACGAATTTTAATCAGTTGTGAGACAATTTGTTTCTCTATATGGTGCAATGTAAGATAAAAAAATTTAATATGAGATTTTTTTTAAAATTTCATGAATGGGTAAGACGCTAGACCATCTCGCGTCTTCACTTAAGTGAAGACGATTGATGGTCTCACGTCTCTATAACACGCAAAACTGTTTCATGTCTTCAATGGAGAGCATGTGGTGCAATGGTTATTCCTTTAGCTTTACACACTAAAAGTTCTAGGTTCAATTCTTAATAACAACAATTCATAATTGCAATTCATTACTTTTTTAATAACCACTACACCACAAACTCCTTTTATAATGAATTCAATATAAATGTCATCATTAAATATAATTAATGATGAAATTACATTATTTTTTTAATAACCACTACACCACAAACTCCTTTTATAATGAATTCAGTATAAATGTCATCATTAAATATAATTAATGATGAAATTACCAATAATAGAAGGGAATAAACAAAAAGTAAGCATTATTGTTCCTACCAGGACTCAAACTCGAGCCCTTCAGTGTCCTTTTTATAATGAATTCAGTATAAATATCAAGTGTCATCATTAAATATAATTAATGATGAAATTACCAATAATACAGGGGAATAAACAAAAAGTAAGCATTATTGTTCCTACCATGAATCAAACTAAGGCCCTTCAGTGTCCTTTTATAATGAATTCAGTATAAATGTCAAATGTCATCATTAAATATAATTAATGATGAAATTACCAATAATAGAGGGGAATAAACAAAAAGTAAGCATTATTGTTCCTAACAGGAATCAAACTCAGGATTTTCAGTGTGTAAAAAATGGTCTAGCGTCTTACCCATTAATGGAATTTAAAAAAATTAAAATCTCATATTGAGAACTTTTATCTTACATTGCACCATATGGAGAAAAAAACCGTTGTGAGACATGCAAATTAACGAACTTTGTTTTTATTTTTTATTTTTTAACCTTTTCTTAAAGTAAGCATGCAATAGTCCCAAGACCGGAGAAAACTAAGGCATTAGAGCTACAACACAAGCTTTTTCCCCAACTTACAAGAGGCCACACCTACAATGGAAAATCATTCCTTTCATTCCTCCCTTTGCTACTACAACAAACCCCAGCCTCACGGGTCAGAAAGAAACACTATTTCTAGTCGAACAAAAGTTGCTAATTCTACTACACCAAGCCTAATATCAACAACAAGACAGCGGAATTCTAGATTATTCTATGCAGCCCTTCACTTGGCTTCCTCTGCATCTCCACCACCACGAACAGCAGTAGAGTTTCCCTGGCCATCAGAACCGGCTGCAGCCCGACTATCAGGTTTATCTTGCTTACTTACCCCGCGGATGTCATTTAGGTTCAAATTTGAAGTGGGAACACTGCTGCTGGCCCCTCCGTGACTGGCGTCATTGTGTTGGAGATTCATGCCATTGTTGGGACAGACGGACCTCATGCCCAGTTGCCCTTGGCCAGCTGGTGGGTGGCTGTGTTGGTTATTTGGATGTTGCTGAGGATCTTGTAATAAGTGTGGGCTATTAAAGGGCGGCCGTGGCTGGAACATGCCTTGCTGCTGAGCCATGGCAGCAGCCTGAGGATGCTGCATGTAAAACCCTCCTTGTTGCATTGCAGGATGAGTAGTCATCTGCATTTTTCGATACACGACTAAGCAAAAAATATCGAATATTATCAGTTAATTTCCTCCTACCTGACTCCAAAAGATACCTGGCTAGGCATTGCTGGTGTTTGAGGTTGCGCATCAGCTATAGCAGCCAAATACATCAGGTTCTTTTGAAGTTGAGCTTGGTACCTGATCAATTCAGAACCAAAAGGATACCCCAACCAACAATACAAAAAAATTCTTCAGATTACAAAATTAGCTGTTTAACGGACATGTTGAGAAGTTATATATGATGATGTCCCACATCCAAAATTAATGTTATGCATTGTTATGATAACGTTTCAGGTTGCCCGTTACCAGGATTCAATTTTGAAAGATTCTGGATCTCGGCACTCAGCAGCCCTACTTAAGACCTTAGTCTATATGTGATGATGTCCCACATCCAAAATTAATGTTATGCATTGTTATGATAACATTTCAGGTTGCCCGTTACCAGGATTCAATTTTGAAAGATTCTGGATGTCGGCACTCAGCAGCCCTACTTAGACCTTAGTCTGCTTGCATGATTATGTGTTTCATCCTAACATATGTCCACAAAATAGACTTCATAAAGAGTATTGAAATGAAACCATCTGGTCCGACAATTTATTATTGTCATCAAAAGAATTCACAAATTATATTCCACGCTAGAGATCATCCCAAAAAATATCATGAGAATAATCAATTTAATTTTGAAGTGTTTTCTGCATACTATAAAAGTATAAAGTATAATTTGCAGCATGTAAGCAGCAGAACTTACTGGGCACATTCAGCAAGTTTGCCTAGATTTTGATTATCCAGAATAGCCAATATCAATTTCTTGTTCTCATCTAGGTACTGCATCATGAGTTGTCAACAATCAGAATGTGAATTATAGGAAGTATGATCATAAATTATGCTATAATGTGTAATAACACATATAAAGTGAGAATTTGGAGATGCATGCCACATAAGAATGACATAATGACGGTAGTCAAGTATTAGAGAAATTCCAGAATCAAGAAAACTAAAAAGAAATGGAAAGGGAAAAAATATAATAAAGCAGACATGATAAAATAGATTGCAGCGTGCGCGCACAACTTGTCAATGCTCTTGGAATGTGCATACAATGGTGTCAAGAAAAATTGTTGCAAAACTGGGGACAAAACATGACATGGATCGCTTCTAATCTCTTAAAAGAAGCAAAAAATTCATCGAAAAAGCACAACTATATGCTGAAAACCATTTTATGGGAAATGCTGCATTCTATGAATTGCATAAGAGAGATACCCATATAAGACCAGTGCCTTTTTTTAATGAAAAAGTGTTTCCCTCAACAAGTGAAATTTGCCTAAGAAGATTCATATCAGTTACGCTGGTTGCTGAACTCGTTTTGATGATAATTTATTCAAACGCTACTAACAGCTATACTTGCATGCTTGAGAAATTTAAGCATGAAGGCAAAAAGGTTAAATGTGCATCTTTCACTTCAGATTGGTAGCATTAACAGAACTCCTAAAGCAAGCTGTATGGTTAGATTAAACCCTGAAGCGATGTTGGTGATTAAGTCCTACATGGTATTGACATGGTAGATCATATTGGCATTCATAAAATTTATCAACTAGATCAAACCTTCAAGGGGGAAAATTATGTCAATGTTTTTGACTCTATTTAACAAAAAACTTTTATTTTTGAGAAGTCAATTTTATAACAAACTTGAAATGGAATAGTACTACTGTTACTGGACTAAAATGCTTCCATCAACTTAGCAACTAGCAAGTGCCATTTAAACATTAGCCTCCCATATCCATGCATGAAACTTTCAAGACATGTGACGAAAGTCCAGTTGCCAATATACTAAGTCTCCTAAACCAAAGGCTGCAACAAAATTTATAGCAGGACTGCATCCTTAATCATAAAACCTTAACTTCTGAACGACATACACTCTGGTCACTACCACTAAATTTCACACAACTCTTCGCAACTTCATAAATTAGAGAGAATTCGTTTCTTACGCCTCCAACATGCTAGGTGGCACACAAAATGAAAATCACTATTGTCTTCCCACGACCATCCGAAGCATAATTAGTGCTGAAGTTCTAGGAAGATATGATGTTCTAGTAACTATGACATGGCTTTAAACAGATGCTAGCCAAAACTCCATTAATTTCATTTCATCAGCAGGTGCTTGAAGTGTTTTATGTAAAGTCTTGACATTTTTTAATTCACGGTGGTTTTCCAATATAATCCTTCCTCTAGCTAAACTCTTTAAATATCGAATCATCAAAGTTAAGATATTATAATTGGAGGTGAAATAGGTCCTAAAGTTCATTGTTTAAGGACTATGTAACCCCCCCCCCCCCCCCCCAAAGAAACTCTAAGTCACACTCAGAAACTAATAAAATAAAAAATCCAATCTTTTTCAGATGAAAATTATAAACATCCTCATCGATTCATATAAAATGCCCTAAAATTGGGGGGGAAATGAATAGAGATATGACCTTCTGAATCTGCTCAGTGGTGATTGTAGGTGGAAAGGACGGCATGACAGGAAACATTCGCCCCGGTTGCTGCATCTCTACTATCTGTCTCCTGCTTAATTACAAATTACGAAATTCACAATTTACAATCTCCAACCAAACCAAGAAATCAATCAAGAATGATTTCTATTTTATTTTTTCAAAACGGAAAGCTTAAAACCCTAAGCCAGCATGATCAAATAACTGAGAAAAAAAGAAATGAATACTTGTCCAAAACTAGTAACCAAAAATGAGAAGACAGACGGTAGGCGCTACTAGCCTTTAAAAATTTGATATACCTGGTCGTATCGTACAATTAGATTGGGGTTTGGCGACAAGCGACAGATTAGTTTTATTTATTACAAGAGGGTAAAGGAGAGAGAGTTGCTCAGCGGAAAAGGGGAATTATCTGTCGAAATTAAACGCAGTAATTATTGGTGGAGTTGCTCTGGACAGTTTGATTAAAATAGTAGAAACTGAGGCTGTTAGAACTTCAAATTGGCGGTGGACTGTGGAAGGGATTTATGAAGTTTGAAGGCCAAGTGGAGTTGAATTTTTGAGGAATTTCCCTATTAATTTATTTCATTTGGTCGATTTTCTTAAGCAAGATTGTATATTTTCTCATAATTTATCTAAAATATAAAAGTTAAATCAATTTATAATATTAGTCGATATTTAAAGTTGTAACAGTCCACGTAAATTTTATCTAAATTTCGTACCGGAGGCCCAAAGAGTAAGCATATATGAAAAAATGTAATATTGTTCCCTTGCAAAAAAACCGAAGATTTGCCCCAGCCCTACATCAACTTCTAAAAGACTAAACAATATTGCATTAATTTAATTGGGATATCATTGAAATAACATTTGACATGTATAAATTATCTGGAGATGGATGATGGTGACAAACAGAAGGGCTTGCTGTCAAAAGAATTGGGTCGAACTTACCGGGCCAAGGGGTAAAACTAAGCTGGTCCAGCAGAAAAAAAAATTGGGTCATAACATTTATAAACACTTTTGCAGACATCAGGAAATATTTTGAGTTTCTATTGTTACATTTATTTATATATTTTGAGAGAAGAATTAAAGGTTGTCGTTTTGAAACAGTGGTGATTAGCATTTTTAGTAGTATCCTATATGATTTGCAAAAGTTTGGTGGGTGATGGATCAAGTTGTGCTGGCAACTAGACAACCGGAATACAGAGACGTCATATCACCCCTCCTTTGATCTCTTTACTTTCGGAAGGTATATCTTTGTGTGGTTTGTGCACTTTTGGATAAGCATATATCTACTTTGTGTTTTTCGATGATAAATATCATATATTCAACTATTTTGCGACTACTTTCATACAATCCATAAAATGGCACCATAACTGTATAACCAAATATTTCATATTTGAATCTCATCATCGCCTTGCAGGATGAGGTGCAGTAAAAATATATATATATTTAAAAAAAAAAGAAAAAAAAAGAAAAAAAAAGAGTAGATTGAATAACACGTACGGATTTTGCTTATTCTGGACGCTCACCATTACTCTGTTTGGTGTAAATATTTTCGCACTGAAATGTCAATTATTCAACAATATGATTATGCTAGCTACGTAAATTGAACATGTTAGATGTGATTAGATTCCATCCAAAGACTCCAAATTCCTTGAATACTATATATGTACAGTCACGTAAATAGTATCATAAGCTGTATGCAATTAATAATTAAGCTAATCGATCTGACTTATTGGTAACGACACATTATTATTATTATTATTATTATTATAACTAGATTGTTTATACGATATATATCCTAGATGGGGTGAACGGCAGACACGTCGCACAGCTGGTCGTTAGCTGTCGGGGCAAAGCTCCAGAGATCGCCTTCGTTCTGGTAATCATGTGCTGCCGCCGCAGCAGCAGCGCCGTAGCGTCTGCTCGAAGACGACGACGACGAAGATCTCTGATGCTGCAAGTTTAGCAGCGGATCGTCGGGGCACCCAAAGCTCATTCTTGAGTCAACGTTATCATGAGAGAGGGTGGTGGACAGCTGTTTCGGCGCGTCGTTGAGGTGCGACGCCACGAGGCGGTCCAGCGCCGCCCAATCCTGGATCCCGATGGCGTCGGGCGGCTGAGAGAGGAATGTAGGGAAGTCGGTGATCTCGTCGCCGAACATTTGAAGGTGAAGCGGCTGGTAGTAGTTGGTTTGGGTGCGGCATGATGAGTTGTAGAGGCCCGGGAGTTTCAGGAATCGTCTGTTATTGTTGTTGTCTGCATCGAGATCTCTTGTACAAGGAGTGCCCATGGACTGCAGCATTTCGTCCAAACTCCCTTCGTTACATGAATTGATGGTGCTCATCGACGAAGACGACCACGTTGCGCTGTCCGATGCTTTGTGGCCGAGGCTTTTCTTCTTGAAAACTCGGCAAACCACCCAGCCCTCTTCCTGCCCTCCCTCTCCCATCCCATTGCACACCTTGAATGATTTTTGTCATATATTAGATCATGTGGAAATGCAACTGAAGTAGAAATATATATAGTAAGCTTACAGAGGTAGGAGCAGTGTTGTCGTCGAGTCTGTACTCGTGCATAATCCAATCGGATTTCTGGCCGTGAGGGGCGCGGCCCTTGTAGAAGACCAGAGTCTTCCTCATCCCGATTCTGGTGGAGTTGCCGTAGATGACCTTGTCGCGGCCCGTCGCCTTCCAGAAGCCCGAACACGTGGCCCGATTCGTGCGCGTACCCGTCGGGTACTTCTTGTCTTTGTGGCTGAAGAAGTACCAATCGTTTTGTGGAGTAGTCCCGATTCTGCACTTGTCTGCACCACCCCAATATTTATTTGATTCCATCCATAAATAACCAAGAAGAAGAAGAAGAAGAATAAGAAGAAGAAGAAGAAGCATTGATGAATGAATAATAAGCATTTATGAATGAATAATAAGTTAATTACCTTGAATATCCCAAGGTTCGAGTTTGTTGAGATCCACATCTTGGATGACATCCAAATCAATCTTTTCTGAACCAACCTTCTTCTTCAAGTAATACTGCAACAGCTCCTCCTCTGTGGGATGAAATCGGAAACCCGGTGGCACCTGAGACTGTCCGTTAACCGATATGCTCATGTTGCCAACTCAAAATAATTAAGATCATCCACACCTTGACCACCTTATATAAGATAAAATATAAATAACATAAATTGGTTCTGTTTTGTGCATGGAATTATAACTTATAAGATGAGGTGGGGCCATGAATGGATGAAGCTACCTAGAGAGAAGATGGAGAAAGGCGAACTGTTAAAAGGGGGGGAGGTGGGCGCCACCGTGTCTATGGCTGCCGCCATCGGCATAACTGCGACCTCGGACCTTAAAAATCCGAGGGTATGGATGATGGAATGAAATTGCGCAACCACCGCAAACAATACCATGATGATGACAATGATGGTGTATGGTGAGGGTGGGCCTATACCTATTGCCTATATATGTATATATCATCTTCTACCTTTCTTGCATAGATGTATCCACCACGTATTCATAGATCAACTGCTTCTTGTATGTATCATATTCATACATACATACGGTTGTGATGTACCTATCACTCTATACCAATGCATGCATGCACCTAATGTAAAATCATCAACGGCATTCATCACTTTCGCTCTTCTTGTCCTCTTTCCAAGTCTTGTCATCTATGGAACTTATAATCATATGGATTTTGATTAACATATATCTATATATATTGCATGGACGGTTCGGAAATCTCTACCAGATATGTACATGTATTACACCAATCCATTGATTTTGCAGTATTTAATGGTTGGATCCATTCCATTAATTTTGAGATATACGTGACAGTTGGACCCATCATTTTTCTATTGAATTAGTATAGTACATGATATATGCATATCAGAATTTGCAAAATATCATCTTCTTTTCAATATTATACTCCTATTATCCATATTATATATATATATAAATTGGGCAGTGGTCTGTGTATACAAATTTAAAGAAGATAGAAATTTTGATCGACACACTTTTCTGATCCGGGTGATTTTTGACTTTGTTTGACGTGGTTACGGTGTTGCCATAAAGTCTGATAGGTTGCTAAATACAAATATAATAAGTCTTCTTGTCTTATTTCTGTCTCGTCTTACTTGTAAAAAGCTTTTATTATACGTAATTATGTTGATTTGTCTGAATTAATTAATTGACTCTGTATGAAAGAGAAAAATTATGTCCAACAGTGCCCAGTGGTGACAATTTTCATTTAATGATGAATCAAAATCTATGCAAGTTGGCGTTGGATTGAGCAACTGAGCTTATAAATCAGATCGAGCCACTTTATGATTGTTGAGTATATTTTATTAGGAACCTTATTCATTTGTGACCGATGTGAGCTACAATATATCAAGTGAGATCATGAGCTTACATTATGATCTTAAGCCCATTTGCTAAGATATTGATATGCAATTTTCTTCTGTTAAAACAATGTTTCAGAATGGTTATGTGGTTGGACTATTTCTAGTTAAAGTAAGACATGTATACATTAAGAGAATGACAAAAAGAAGTGGGAGAGAGAGAGAGAGAGAGAGTATGTGTGTGGGAGTGTGGCTTTGTGTATTAGAATAATAATTATTATAATGTGGCTGGATTGTCAATTCCAAATGACTTGATTAATCTCTAAAACCATCATGAGCAGGGCATGCTTATTTAGTTAGGCAACTTAAATTTTTGTGGTCTCCATAATTATGATTAGTATTGCACCTCAAAATTCTTTCCGCCTAATCATTTATTGTTATCTCTTGGCAATTGACCACGCAACCACTCCCTACTTTTAACAACTAACTTTCACTAGTTGAATTTATTTTCCTACATATTTTAAATTCCCCTCGTTTCTGAAATATGTAATCTCCTTCCCCTTAATCTTGTGATTGTTATAAAATAAAGTCTGGTCTTAATGGGAAATCGGAAAATAACAGTTTAATTAGTTTGATATAATGCAGGCGATCTATAGGATTTTTAAAATTATTTATTTATTTATTTTACCTTGAAATCTAATTTCTCAAACAAATAAGTTGTGCTTGTACGCATAAATAAATCCTTCTAGGTGAGCACTCAATTGACAGTGCCCTCCCTTTTATAAGTTCCTCTCACTTCTCAGGTTTCAGGTCTGTATTGTTTTCACTTTTTTATTATTTTATTTGTTTTCTGGACCAACATAATGAATGTGTTGAAATTGCTGGGGAAAAAGGGTACTGCCTCTAGAAGAGCCTTTTTAGATAGCTTTATTAAAAATGTCATTCTTGTAAGTACAATTCAAAATTCATGAAATATTATACATAATACTGTAATTATGCTTTTCCTTGTGAATGAGTTAGGTTTGTGGAATTTCCCTGAGCCTTGTGTCCAAACTCGGAAATTTTGACTACACTATATTAGTGCAGAAATGTAAGATTGTTTCTATTCAAATAAGTATTTTTTGGGGGGGTTATGTTAATGTACATCTATTTCTATACATAAATTAATAATCGTGTCAACTATTGCGACGCAAAAGCAACTTTATGTACATGACATTTGAGACTATGTTACAAACTAATATCATATTAGTATATCACGTCACGGATCAATTACAGACTATATGCATAGTCAATCAAACACCACAAATCATAAATATTTCACAATATATTAGCTCGAATTTGCGAACCAGTTCCGCACAATTTTTTATATATTACATTATCATTATCCATTTATTGATATATTATTGTACTGTATCCACTAACTTAAATTTATTAATATATTATATTTTCGACTAATTTCTAATTTATTATTGTACGGCAACTATTAATATATTACTATATGAATAGTTTTTGTCGGACCGTCCAACAACTCTAAATTCATTCGGCGAGTCAAAATATCAGACCTAAACAATATCAAAACACTAACTATATTTAAAATTTGTCATCATTTGGTTGGATACAGGCTGAGTACTGTACAAGTTTTTATTATTATTATAATATCTCCATTAGATATGGCTATTTCATAATATTACTATTAATACCTAACACACAAAGCTAAAAGTGGAATTTAGTATAGATACTGTTTACCCGCCGTGGTCACCTCCCACTGCAGTGGGAAACATGAAGGCGATGGGCTATTTCTCTATCTACTTGGCATCATTTTTTTGTCTTCTAATTTTTTGTTTTAAATCTACATTTGAAAATGTGAAACAGAGCCAGATTTTGGGTCTTGAACTTTATGTTCATGAGCCTAGCCCAATTAATGTCCTGCCTTGCTTGTATTTGCAGATAAGAATTTGGGGTTTCATTTGACTGTCACAATAACTTTGCAGCAATTTTAATTTGTTAGATGATTTTAACTTTCTTTTAAACCTTCATCACGATACAATATCGCCGGTGTGTTTTTGTCAGTTTGGATGAAAGCTTAGTAGATAAAAATTTGACAGGTTAATTTAACTTTTTACGAGTGGGGAAAAATTGAAGAAGTTAGATATCCAAGAGTAAATAAGAGGGAGGATGTTGGTCTGAACTTGTAAGCTTTTGAAAAATGTTTAACAAAATAAGCTCTTAAAAGAGATTTGGATATAGAGATCTAGTAGATTTCAAAAGGGAAATATTGATTTTTCGAGCTTCATGCATCTTCAACAAAGGGCGGCCCCGTTGTATCATATTGTTTATTCGAAATTATATGAAACATGATTTTTAATAGCCAGAGAAGTGTGAAAAATTGGAATGAAATTGAGGAGTTTTGGAGATATATGTTGGAATAAATTTGAATTCTCTATGATGATTATCCGAAATAAACTTAAATACGGAAGTGTACCTGAATCCATGTATGCTTTTGATTGAATTCGTTATAGCCTTTCAAACAAGTAGATTCACCCTTATAAAATCTTCTGCAGAGAGAATACAGAATATGGAGCGTAATCTGTCGTTTGGGGACCATAACCCAAATATAATAATAAGTTCCTTTATTTTCATTTTGGTCCCTCAACAAATTAAAAATCATGTTATGATATCTATACTTTAAAACCCATTATTTATTTAATACTCATTAGGCCCATAACTTTAATCCTTAATTGATCACTTTAATCGGGCCTCTTTAATAATAGCCATACACATTTAATTGACATGTGTTAGCCCATATTAATTTTTCTAACAATCTCCCACTTGGGCAACACATGACACCGAATAAATGTGTATAACCTGAATGAGCTCAAATTTTGCTATCATATGTAGAAGTATCCTTTAAACAATCATGCAATTGATATAGGAGTAAAGATGCTTTTATCACATTATACGTAACTAAACCCATCAATAATCACATATACCAATACAACCAATAACAAATCAATCATGGAGTGTAGCATGGAAATTTCATGCAATGTAATCTAACCATGCCTATTTCCAACTAGTCCAACCTTATTCCTTAGTGAGATCAACCAAAATTCAAAACAACAGAGTGCAAATAAATCAAACACTTTATTTCTGTACAGAATCAACCAAATTTTATAACATATATGTTCAAGAGCAAGTATAGAGTAATAAAATAAATACAGACTCCACTAAACCGAAGTATCCTCAAATAACATAACACCCATATGAGTTGTATGCTCATGAAAGACCTTGGGTGGTAATC
>JAYDZE010533107.1:0-15235 GCA_034509125.1 Monilaria moniliformis
ACACTTCATTAAAATTATCTTATTTTTAATCTCATCTATCAAACAACAACATAAAATGCAATACAAATTTATCTTAAACTTTATCTATTGGGCCCAAACTAATTTAATCACGGTTTTAGTCTTGATTTTAATCTAGCAATCCTACCAAACGAGCCCTACATGTGTAATATCAACTTTCTTGAATTTCACATAAGCTCAAATAAATAAATTTTAATTGTAATTAATAATTTGTAACTAAAAATCAATAAACTCTAACTAAAAATTAATAAACTAATGTACTAACAAAAAGAAGGACTAATAATACCAACCATGTGAAATATAATTTATCATAAATAATAATTTTAAATAAATTTATATGTCTTATGTAGAAGATTAATGTACTAACGATAAGAAGGAGACTAATAATAACCAACTATGTAAAATATAATTTATCATAAATAATAAAAGACTTTTATCTTATATTAAATAATATATATACTAACTCTTAAAAATAAAATAAGTAAATTTATTATAAGTATAATCAAAAGATGTAAAATAATCATCCTTATAATAGTAATAATAAACAAATAAATACAGAGAGCGGATCGTATTATACTATTATCCTTAAACTAAATATATCATAATTCAAAATTTCTAATATACGGTTCTTTAATAATAGTTATTAATTAATGTAACGCCACCGACCCTTTCAGGAACTATAAAAGGAGAAAATATACGCCAGGTAGTGCGCAATCCGCTCAAACCTCAGTAATACAAACACACACACACACAGCTACAGGCATACACACTGACACACGTTCAAGCTCAAGCACGCTCAGTCTCGGGCATATACAACCCAAGCATGAGGCCATGAATTATTTGCAATTATCAATTCGGCAGGTAATTCCTCAAGCTCTTCCCCTCTTTTGCCTCAATTCTCGTCGTTACCAATTTGGAACTTTCGTCGAACACTTTTCAGGTTTTATGTGTTAAAGTAGATTTTCCAGTATTGAATTTTTCCGCTCCACTAATCAAGGCATCTGGTTCCAGTGTTCCTACGCATAAGGTAAGCATAGTTATAAAACCGTTACTTTAGTAAAATTTTCTGCTCTTTTATGCTTGATTTTACATTCAAAGTTTTTTTGCCCTCTGTAATTTTCACTGCTTAGTCAAGAGCGATAGCTTCTCCGCAACACTTCCGTGGAGATCGAAATGACCAATCTTTGGTTCCATCGAATGCTGTTGAGAAGTAGGTGGTTTCGTTTTTGCTTATTGTTATAATAAGTTAGTTTATTTCATGTGTTGATGTTAAATATCTGCTTCGTTATCTAAGCAGCAAAAAATTTGTGCATCTAATTGACATGAGAATTCTGTTAAACTGGCACTGTGTTGCACAGGAAGCTTGTTCGGAAGTCGGGAAGAAAGGAGCACCACTTATGGCAAAGGAGAGACCAAACTGGTTCAGGACAAAAAGCACTGAATCTTATTCGAACTGTATGTAAGATTTGCCTTTAGGTTTAAGTTCTTCCCTGATTTTGTTATGATGTAAAATGGAATAGTGCAATTTTTCTAAATACTCAACATCAAAATTAATTTGTATGATTTTGATAGATTTCTGGACTTCCAAATGAGAAAGAGGCTGTTTATAGCGCCCTTGATGAGTGGATAGCCTGGGAGACTGAATTTCCATTAATTGCTGCGGCAAAGGCTATGGTGATCTTAAGGAAGAGGAGTCAGTGGAAAAGAATTATTCAGGTATGAAGCTTGTGATGGTGAACTTTTGACTCATGAACTGCAAAGCCATCTTGAATTCCATATAAAGATTGAGCATGGCTGATAAAGAATATCAAGTAATATGATTATAATCTATGCTCGCTCTCAAAAGGATTTCCAGGTATGCTGTTAAAGGGTCACTGAGATTTGTTCATAGTTATGTGTACTGAAATTATGTGCTGTAGTAGATTATACTATCTTTGCTGTTAGGAAGGAACTCGGTTGATGGACATTCTGATCCCCTCAGACTACGTATTTGTATATGCTAATCACTTTCAAAAGTAGGTTTTGACTCATTTATTTAAGTCAAGCAGGTGGCCAAGTGGATGTTGAGTAAAGGTCAAGGAGCAACAATGGCGACCTATGACCACCTCCTACTGGCATTTGACATGGATAGAAGGCCAGATGAAGCAAAAATGTTATGGAACATGATTTTACATGCTCACGATCGATCTATTTCCAAAAGGCTATTTTCCAGGATGATATCCTTGTACGACCATCATAATATGCCAAATAATGTTATAGAGGTGATTGTTCCTGATTTTCTACCAGTTGATAATCATTAACAAGATGTTTAAGTTCCTTTTGCTCTTTATGATGAGAAATGCTTTTTCCATAGTCAATCTTGTGCTGAATCTCTTTTCTGGTTATAAAACATCAGGTATTTGCTGACATGGAGGAGTTGGGAGTGAAACCAGATGAAGATACTGTTAGAAGAATTGCACGGGCCTTTGAGGTGTTAGGTCAAGAGGATAAACATAAACAATTCTTGACGAAATACCAAAGAAAATGGAAATACATTCACTTCAAGGGGGAAAGAGTTCGGGTAAGAACTTGATTCACAGGATGGTCCAACTTGACAAAGCATGGACCCATGGTGTAAAAAGTGGATAGAATTTTGGAGGTAAATGTATTGTACAAACATATTTAGATTCTTCATATACTATATATACTTTGATAATGCCCTGTTTTTTGTTGGAATCCCATCAAATATCATAAATTTACTTGTGTGGCTAGTACATAGCATGAATTCCACGTCCCCCATTATTGCTGGTTGCTAGTTCTTGCAACCAAACAGGAAGAAACCATTTGACCCAAACAAGACAGGGAAGAGTAGTATTGTTTCTTCATATTCCTAGGTTAAGCATTCATGCTCAATACCAAACTAGCAAACTTATACAGAACTAGGCTACTGAAACGGCCATGGGGCTCCGAACGTTGTGGATTCCATCAGACCATGTATACCATCCAAATCCGTATTGTTTCTCCACGGTGCCTGTAATGCCACTATCTGCTACTTTTACAGTGATGTTGAAACTCCTTTTCTCCCCAACACGATTGAAGTGTAATATGGGAGGCCATATTTTTACCGAGATCCCAAGTGGAGGTTTCACACTCACGAAATATATACTCTTGCTGCCTCCCACATTAGTCACTGTTCTTACCACAGTAACACTATCACGCAGACTGGGTATTGCCAGGGATGGGTAATTCAGGTTTAGCGGACCCATTGAATGTTTTGGGCAGGTGAAGGTAGAATCAACCTTAACTCCGATGCTGCATAGGTAGAAGAGATAGTCTGTGTAGGAGGCATCGTAGATAAGTCCAGGATCTGCTGCTTTTGCCGGTCTGAAATGGCCGCCACCAAATTGGAAAGGGTCTGCTGGATTGCCGGACGCATCGGTGATCATGCTGCCTTGATTGTTTTTCAGCCCAGCTGCAGGGTGAAAAATAAATTGGCTTCGTTATGAAATAATAATTATGTGGTGGAGATGAATAAAATTGATGAAGCTTTTATGCACCAGAGGTTATCAGAGCAGATCTTATGGCAGCACTGCTCCAACGGGGGTGTATCGCCTTGAGGAGAGCGGATGCGCCCCCTATATGGGGGCAGGACATGGAAGTTCCCGATAGAATGTTGTACTTCACAACACGTTTGTCTGCCTCCAATTTTGTCGGAGAAGATGCTTCGCTCCACGCTGCTAGTATGTTGAGCCCTGGGGCTGTGATGTCTGGCTGTCGAGCAAAATATTTTGTAACTTATTTTATTGAATATTTCAAGAATTTTTCGACAGATTTTTTAAAATTTTTAAAACTTGCTAAATATGTAGGATCATCGATGGATCAAGTAAAATATGTTGTACAATGATGCAATAGAGGATCCAAAGTACCTTGAGAATATGGGGTGAAAGTGCGCTGGGGCCTCTGCTGGAGAAAGCAGCCATGAAAGGTGCTGGTTTGATGTCTAAAACAGTCGTGCCTGGTACGATGTAGGCCGTCGGGGCTTTGGAAGAATGGATGTAGGCCATAATTTTGAGACCGTTTTGATAATTGACAGCAGTGGCAGGAAGAATATGAGCATCAGCTGCTAATTCATCTCCATTTGCTAAACTGTTTCCCAAAATAAAACCAACACCTCCAGCTCTTTTCACCTCCATGCCTTTACCCACTCTCGTCCCGTTCCCTCTCAAACACATTACTATCTTACCCTTTGCCATCTTAGAAGAGAGAGACCCAGGTAAGCATTGCCTGCAAATTTCAACAATCGTTATTATTTTTTATTAATCATAAAACACTAGCTGAAATATATAATTACCCGGATAGGTTTTTGGGCACATCCGGGTTCGCTACTTGACCCGCGTAAACTAACGGGTATAACTTCTTTTGCAATTTATATGGAGTCACTGTTTGGCCCTTCAGAAAAAAAAATCATCAACAAAAGAATTAATCGTTTTAATAAATGAGTTCGTTATTACCGGTAATTTCATGCCATTCCCGAGCACGGCGGGAGACAAGAATATCCTGTCGACGCTGCTGGCGGCGACGGTTATAATCCACGGAGCTGGGTTGGACAGCGTGGAGGGGGCGGGGCCAGAGTTGCCGGCGCTGCACGCGACGACGACGTTCCGCTTGACAGCGTGGAGGGCGCCTATGGCTATCCCATCCTTGTTGAAGGGCTGGGGGTCTCTGGTCCCGATCGAGATGCTCAGCACGTCGACGCCATCAGCCACGGCGTCGTCGATGGCGGCGAGCATGTCCTCTTCGAAGCAAGTGTTGCCGTCTTCTTTTCCGTGACCCGGGACTGCCCAGCACACTTTGTAGATGGCCAGGCGGGCCAGCGGCGCCCCGCCGGATGCGGTGCCGGAAGCGAAACCGCCCAGGGCAGAGATGCCATCAACTCTCCGCCCAGCAGCCGTCGATGACGTGTGGGTCCCGTGGCCGTCCTTGTCTCGAGGGGAGAGGTAATCCAGCGTTCTGTTCAGCGGGCCATAGTATGCTTCGTAACCCTTGATGTAATACCGGGCCCCAACTATTTTCCTAGAAAGAAAAAGGGATAATGCAAAACTCGATTTAGTTCACAGAGCCATAATTTTAATTTTTAAATAGGGACCAACGAAATTACATTCCCATGCATAAGAAGTGTGGGTAAATACAAAATAAAACTTAAATATAATATATAAAAAGAATTTATGCAAACGGTTGTCGGGGCCTGCTAGCACTTGGCATGACCCGTAATCAGATTCATATGATACTCTATCAATACATGCTACATCTACTTTTACAACGTCATCCAAGATATTATTATATACTCAAAACGTTAAAAGAATCTGATGATAAAGATATAACCGCACGTGGGGCCCATAGGAATAGAAATAGCCAAACAAGAAATCATTTAGTTGTAACTCGTGATTTGATTGGTTAGGCATATGAACGAAAATGCATGTTCAATTTTGGTGGGGTTAAACTATATATATACATAGGGGGAGAGAAATACAAGTTCACAAGATTGAATTGGTGATGCTACAAGCCAAATTTAATTAATATATAGGCCAGTCTAGTTTCTTGTTTGATCGAAACAACAAATTACGCAACATACGACAATGCTGCAGGGCCAACTGATGCTTTTAGCTATTTTACCTTTTCTGAAATACTTTCTTCTTCTCTTTTTCTTTTTGTTTTTTAGGGGAAAAGTTATTCTTTCCCATAATGGATATGAGATGATGAGAGATGTCACTTTGAATAGATATCTAGATATAATGAAAACTGAAATACAAGATGAAATACGATTGTCGCTCACTTGTTACAGTTGGATGAGTTGAATTCGTCGCCGGTTTGGCAAATTCCTTTCCACGATTTAGGTATCGGAGCCATCCCTTGATCGTTGAAGCTCTTCGACTCGGGCCACACACCTGATCGACACACGTGCGGTCAACACAAACAAGTCATTCACTAATAAAATTTACATGCAACATGACAATTTAGGATGTGGGATTTTTTTACAAAATGACATTGAGAAAATTTACCATTATCTAACAAGCCAACAATGACATCTTTTCCGTAGTTAGATTTTAGCCATATGTCTTCCCTATTCAGATTTTCCGATTTCTTCATTGTCTCTTCCACGCCTGCAAATTCCCACGACCTTGTTGTGTGGATTGCGTATTTTCTTGGATGGCTACGAAATACCGACACCACTTCCTCCATCTCTGTTCAATTCAAACCAATATATTGGTATATATTACACACACATGCAGTAAGAGAGAGAGAGAGAGAGACAGATTCTCTCACTAGATAATTTGGAAGCTTCATGAGGAGTGAGAAGTGCGGCGAAGCCATTGATGGTGCGCTTGTAACTGTAAACGAGAGAAGATTTTGCATCTTCCTCAGTTTCCTTCACAGAGACTAGATACGAATGGTGGTTTTCTTCGATTTGTTGGAGCGTTTTTACTCCACTGTGTTCTCCAAAGTAAACTATATACACCTGCAGAAATTTAATCACACATTATACATCTACTGAGTAATTAATTTGAAAACATAATTGTAATTAGAGAAGCCATGAACCTGTCTCTCACTGGAGGAAACCACAAGAGGAAGAAGGAGAAGGAAAAGCAGAAAAAGTGAATAATGAAAATTCTCCATGTTTAAAGTTAAGAGGCACGAATATAGAACTGATACGATGAATATTTATAGGGATGAATGGAATCTATATTCTTTTTTTTTTGAAGAAACTAAACAGTTGAATTTATTTGGACTGTTAACGTTCAATCAAGCCACTATTACGATTTTAGATATTCTTTGACATGATAGTGAGATGTTTATATGGACGTATATTCATTTTATTTTTGATACCCCTCACGTTGATAATGTGATAGGATCAATTTTGGCCATTTTCCAAAAAATATAAAAAAAGATCAGATTTACTATCTATATACACATATTAGGTGACTCGAACTCCCAACTTATTAGTTAGAGGAGAAACGTCTTGTCAACTAAAATTGATATCCTCGAAGAACTAATATAATTTCTAAAGCCCCATAAAATAATTATTCATACAGCCAACTATGGTTATTTGAATTATTTGTTTGTTTGCATCAAATTGAATCAATCATATTTGCGAGCCTCGGAACCGAAGTTTGGAGGTATAATAGACAGGGCCATCCTTGTGAAGTGGCCAAGCCAACTGTAATCTTATGTAATCGGAAGTATTAGAAAAATGTGTGGAGTAAAGAAATACCCCACTTTGTTAGAATTCTAGTCGTGATTGCTCTATAATTGTTTTAAATTGAAACCTTTTTTTAATAGTAGATTTGAAATTTAAAACTGAATAAAATATTTAAGCTGATCTCCTCTACAATTTCTCCTTAAAATACTTTTTTTGTAAAATTAATGAAAATTGTCCTAATTGTTAGAGTTTCCACTTACTATTGATAAAAACTTACATCTAACGCGAGTCATGAAAAATGAACAATGCACTCATGCACTTCTGCATTTAGTATTATTTTTTTCGAGGACAAAGTTTCTTATTATTTCAATTATACAGAAACCTTATATGGTATAATCTTTAGAAACCACATCACCCATATTGCGTCATGACAAGAACATAACTTTTTAGAAAGAAAATCTATGATTTGGGGCGTTTGGTTTGGTGGTTGAGATAGATAAAATTGATAACATATAATAGGATTGGATTATTTGGATTGATTGATTTTAGTGTAGCATAAATTGAAGGTTTATGATAAATATGCAAAAAATTAGAAAAAAATAAAATTATTTTTTATAATCATGCAAAAATACATAAATTAAAGATAAAAAAGTCAATAATAAATTTTGTGAAGGTATTTTGAAGAATTAATTTTGCATTATAGATTGGAGGATGATTAAATAATCAACTCAATTTTGGGGTGATAAAAATAATAATCCATTTGGATGATTAAGTGCAGATCAAGTTATCTATTAAGTGTTTAATAATGCAAAATATTTGATTAAGTTTGATTATTTTAACATCCATACATTATCACTAAAACAAACACCCTTAAATAAATTAAAAATTGTGATAATAGAAAAATGAAAGGAGTAAAAAGAATTAGTTCGCCATGGAGAGAGAGAGTTGAATTAGGGAGGATAGTCCATAAAAATATGGCAAGTGATTAACATTCAAAGAGGACCACCAAGGCACCAATACAAATTTCATATCCGAAAGGCGTGCTATTCTTTTTATTGGCATCTGTTTTTCTTTGAAATACAACTCTCTCTCTCTCTCTATCATCTTTCTAAAAGTAAACTCAGATCGTGACCCTGTTGCCCAAATCCTTATTGCCCGTCTATGTTTCCAATCCGTCTACATAGAACCCGACAAATACGTG
Organism: Monilaria moniliformis; assembly: GCA_034509125.1. NCBI lineage: Eukaryota > Viridiplantae > Streptophyta > Magnoliopsida > Caryophyllales > Aizoaceae > Monilaria > Monilaria moniliformis. Next base: position 8,397 of record JAYDZE010533107.1, read on the forward strand.
GATATTCCAAATATACATATATAGAAAAAATATTTCAAATAAAAACGAAAAATCATTTTCAGTTATCAAAATCTATGATATATGAATTCCCTTGCTAAAACTAATGCAGCATGAATTAATTTTATTTATCTAGTACAACATTGCTAGTTTCACGATAAAAAATAGTTTTTACAATAATTCACCTTTATATATATAATAATATATATACTTAAAGTCATCCATAATGCAATTCTATTTTCAGCTAAAATTCTACTTTTAGCTGTCATATCAGCAACCATATTTTCAGCCCCAAAATTTCAACTCCAAATTCAGCCACAATTTAATTTTTTTATTTCATTTTTTTTATTATTCTTTAATTTCATATATTAATTGAAATTCCAATATTTGTAAAGTAAATATAAATAAATAAAAATGCAAAAAATACTTAATAAAATTCATTTATTCAAACTAATTAGTTCATAACAATGCCCAAACTAATTATTCATTTTAGTTTATTAAATTTAATAATTCAACTCAATACAAAAATCGAAGCCCAATATTTGCCACATTCTAGTTTAAAACAATAAATAATTCATTCAAGGTAAGAACAAATAATATTTTATCGACATTAAATAAAGAAGTTAAGATAAATTATATATCAACATTAGTAGATCTTATATACATAACTTTTCACAATTTTTTAAGAGAGAGAATGTCAACCGGTCAACGCTAGCAGCAAATTATAGCGGCGATTTTCGAACTTATTAAGGAACAAAGTGTCAAATAATTAGCACGCCTTAAGGGACCATGGGCATGATCAAATTAGCAGTTGCAGTTGGAAATCTATTCAATCAATAAACTCAACAACCCATACCTCATGAGCCAAAGTCAGAATTGTTGCAAATCTCTTTCAACTTCAGCCACCCCTATTGCTCTTTGCCTACCTCTCGATTTCACAATCTAAAGAAAACACAACATGATGAATGCTTGCTCCCTTTTCTCCTTATTGCCTGCTTCACTCGTACTAATTAATCTACCATGGCAACCACCAATAATGAAACTAATAATGATACGCAAAAACTTGCTAGGATTTGTAACCTTTTAGTACCGCAGGAAGATCTTCATGGCTGACAAGCTGTTAGCTCCTTTAGCAATGCTACGACCTCTGTCGATGATCCCAGAAGATATCTTGCACTGGAACGTTTCCTCCCCACCGCGCAGGAGAAGTAATTCTCTCCCCTGAGATCAAGAACCGATGAGCCCTCGTGCACGGTCATTCTCTCGCGCATACGAGACCACCAGTTCCCGTTCCCCAGAAAACTGTTGGCTCGTGTATCTGGAGAAGGGATAGGTAAAGGTGCTTTGCGGCAGAATGCAGCTACTCCTGTAGAGTTGGAAGCAAATCTGTTGAGAGGGTTGGCAATCTTGGCCCTTGCACTAGGTGCTGGTCCAGTTGGTAGCTCCGGCTCAAAAAAGCTATAAATGTCTTCATCCTGGAATATTTTGTAAAGAATGGATTAAAATCAAACAATCGCATGGAAAAATACCCCGTTTTTAATGATAAATCAACGTCATTTGTTAGTCCTGTCCATTCTAGTCAACGAGTGCAGCGATGCAGCAATGATGATCAAGAAGATTGGGAAAATGATACGAGTGGCTCACCTTTGGTAGAAAATGTCCAACACACAAAACATAATCGATAGGAGCTTCCACGTGACTGTGATGAACTATTTCCCCCAGGATTCGATCAATTGCAGCGCCCTGAATAGAAATCTCGTATAAATTTGCAAGTCATTTTTGAGGATTTTTTTTTTTGTATTATAACATTTAGACTCACTTTGGTTACTCCAACTGCTCGGACCTCCACAGATCTTGCTCCTTGAACTACATCGACGGAAGCATTTGAAATTGGCCCTGTCCATAAGTGCTGTAGCAGATCCTTTGATTGAAGCTTGCCGAATTCAACATCTGAGTATACTTTCACAAGTCATCAGAAAAATGTAACGGATACAATCATAGAAAAAACAAATGCAGTGCCTTAATGGGAAAAGATAAACGACCTGCATACTTATAGTTCCATACAAGTGAAGTCTCACGAAGCTCAAAATGAGATCGGGGTGTCCTCTCAGTGAAGTATTCGAATACATGCTGAAAATTTTGAAAATTGATGCGAGGGTTCTATAATAAAGGGAATGGGTTCTAAATGTAATGTTTTCGATGTGTACCTTCACACTGTCAACCCAATCCATGTTTAGATTTTCTGGCATTGTCGTCATCCAATCTCCTGTAGTACGACGCAAAAACATCCCGTGTTCAGCTGCCAACCACAAATTATATCCTCCAAAGTTCTGCAGAATACAGCGGTCAACAAGTAGAATGTGCTGAGGCAAAAGTGAAATCTTGTGCGAAATCAAAAACCTCGTCAAGAACATTTCTATCGCTTCCACTAAGGACAATTATGGTGGTCTTTGGATCCTCGCAAAGTCTTCTCAGTGGTTCCTTCAAATCTTGGTGTAACTTAAGCTCCATTTCTTTGAACTGGTCGATCCTTCTCCCTTGGGTGTTGACAGGTTCAGTAAGTGTCGCATTGAATCCCTGCCAAACAGATAAGTTTGGATCTCCACATAATTTCAAGAACATGCATTGAAATGAAACAATAATTTCCCTAAATTATCTATGTGGAAGCAAAGAGCAAAATTACTTCGTTGACTATCTTAGACTTAAGACGCTATGACTAAGAATTAACTCATTGGGAGATGGTGGGGTTGCTTGACAGCGGAGGGGCTAACAATAAGAACACATTTTCACTAACAAAGCACAAAACACAGTGAAGTTTTAAGTAAAATGCTTTCAGGTGACCAAATTATACAAAATTCAAATAAGAGCCAGGCCTAATACCAGATGTTTATGAGGAAGTTTATTTGATGTTTTATTTTTTATGCTGATTGTTCTCTGTTTAGTACTGACATGATTTTCCTTACTCCAATTAATGGAAAGCTATGGGATGGAGTACATTTATAACTGAGATCAGAAAACACAAATATATTTTTAGTCGCATGAGATGGAGACCATGAATACCAAGATAAGTAAACGATTATTTGAATGCATGTAACGCTCAACAGCATCTTCTTTAGGAAGTAATGGCGGAATTTGCCTAATCCTTAGCTGTGCTTCAACAACAGTATCATTGAGTTCACTGTATGAAGGGACAAAAGTTAGTTGGAAAAAAATACTTAACCAGACTACCAGAGTGAGTACTTTAACCGACAACTAACAATTATACATACCTTACAAATGTCTCGGCCCACTCTTGAGATGTGTGAGTACTAACATGAGTGAAATTATGCTGATGCCTTTTTTCTCTTTCATCTGCTGGCATAGTCAGAGCGTAACCAATCGATGAAGCAACTTCTGTAATATTCCAAGGGTTCACCAGAATTGCTCCAGCACCAAGTGACTGTGCGGCACCAGCAAACTGAAAAGTACCGAAAAACAAGGACAAAAATTAGGAATTGCAATTTGATCTTCGTAGAAAAGAATCACTAGCCAAAAGATAGAATACGTTGTTAAGCATCCATATGAGCCCTCATTCATGCTCGATAGCGAATAAAAGTTGGATAGCTATCTAAGAGAGCTGATTACACATGATTACCTCGCTTAGAATGAGGACCCCTTTCTTTGAAGCTTGGCAGGCCACAAATTCATAGCTCACTAGATTCATTCCATCCCGTAGTGATGTAACCAAAGCAACATCTGAAAGAAAAGTTCGTGAGTAGAATGAGGAAGCAATTAAATGTCATTTATAAGTAAATTGATGATGAAACTAATTCAGCATGTGATCCATAAGTAAATTGAAAACATGTATGGACAATTTTCTTCATATGGTACTTTGCAAACAGCCTGGTAGATTGTTGGTTATACAATCGTCAGATGACTCACTACGTGTAATTTCTTCGTTATCTCATCCCTTCAAGTCTTTCATATTTGATATCACTAATAAGAAGGTTCCAGCAGTGATCTAATTACTTTCTACGTTCCATGTAAGCCACCAAAAGGGGAAAAGAGACAAACATGAAAAGCTATGAAGCAACTTCATTGTGACACCTTTATGATTACTGCATATGATTCAAATAGCTTCACATTCTGATTAATTGCACTGTGTCCATAAACACAATTCGTAACTTCATATCCTTGTCAGTCTCCTGCAACAAATTCTAATCAACTGTGGCTTGGTGGTAAACATGAGACTCTCAATATCAGCCTTTTTCTCATTACCATGTAGAAATCATGAAAACTGGGATTACTTTTTCCCGTATATATTTTGTTTACCTGGATATTTTCTAGACCTTGTAGTCAAAGGATAAATGAGGGACGAAGAGTAAGAACACATTACCAGTAACAGCATATAGGGCACATAATGCATGGAAATCAAGAGATCTATCCTGTGAACAAAGAACAAATTGTGTTACATAGAGTATGCTCAGATAACAAGCACAAGAAAACTACACATATACTAGAGCAAAAAATGAAATGCTTACTCATTTTGTTTAGGCAATAAAAATAGGCCCAGAGGAAGCCTCATGTAAAGGTCCAGGCACAACTTAAATGACAAATCAAACAATCCAAAAGGAATGAGCTGATCCCAAACTTGTGACAGCAACCAGAATCATACATTTTTTATGAATCTACCTAGATCAACTTTGCAACCTAAGCATTCTCCCTCCAATATCAACCTCATATCTTGCTTGTTGAAAAAGACTTTTATGCAATTCCATACCCATTAAGGTATCTAAGGAGTAAGGACAGGGCTCCGAAGATTTATAAGGTGAAGTTATTTCATCTGTAGTCCATAAGCATTTGCATCTTCAGACAGCCATTTACTAATTCTTTTCTCAAAACTACGAATGATGTGATTCCAATGAGTGCCTTATCCCCTCCCCCAAATAAAAGATTTTTGGAGTTCCTTTCTTTATGTGTTCGTGTTGGATTGAAAAAAATAGTTAGCACATTAAATTTAGATGTTATACATCAAAGCCACAGACTTGATCAAAGAAACATACCCTGGAAATCTGTTTAAGAAAGGGACAAACTACTGAACTGTGAACGTGTCCCACCTTTACTATGAAGTGGATTTTCAAAATGAGAGAGCACTGAGATCTTCAACGATTCGAAGTTCATTCATAAACATCGTTTTAAATATATATATAAATCAACTCAAAGATTTATTTTGCTTTCAAGGCATAGGGTCTCACTAGATGATGTATTGGAACAGCTGTAAGGGTTCCAAATCTTCCATTTATCCTTCCAACAATTTCATGAACTTGGGATGATAGCTTTTGATCTGAAGAATAAGAATAAAATCATAAGCCATGATTACCTGCATGCATATATAAATGTTTGTGAAAGAGGACAGGAGAAGGAAAAATATCTATTAAACAGGGTTAAAATTGTTCTTCTGATTAAACAACGAAATATCCTCGCATTATTACAGTTTTTTTTTGTTATGCAACATACACAACAAGATTAGAATACTACTCTGAGCAAAATAATTGTGAAGACAATCTTGATGATAACTTCAGTAAGAGTGAATCATGAGGATGGGGGATACATACACTCAGGCACATCTGTCCTTGTTGGTACTGCAATTTGCACTAAAACTACCTTGTCGCGCCAAACTGGGTTCTCTTCAAGAAACTTTTCAAATGCCAAAATCTTTTGGGGTATTCCTTTAATCATATCCAGACGGTCAACCCCTAGCATTACCTTTAGAAATGCATAGAATCAATCAGATTATATTGGTGGCTTAGGTTGGATCACGAAATGTCACATAAGTCCAAAATGCCAACAGACACCAGTTTTGTGGTTCCCTAGTACTTACTTTTCTCCCAGCAAATCGCTCTTTCAATTGGTTCATGTGAGCCTTAACTTGTGGAAGCTCTAGAGCTCGAATGAACCGCTCAGAATCTATACCAATAGGAAACTGTAGATGGCAAGTCCTGATGAAATTAGTCGGTATGAAATAGTGCAAGTGTGAGGCTTTTAGACAAGGAGAACATGCTATTTCTAAGAATATGGGTATACCGCAGCAACACGAGTCAGCTTCCCTTGATCTTCCACACCATCAGGGGTACCTTCAAGTCCAAGAATACGAGTGCAGGCACTAACAAAATGCCTCGCATAATCATATGTGTGGAATCTAAGAGCAAAGATGAGAAATATTAACATAGATGAGGCTATCACAAAGATGAGAACTATATAGGCTGGGAAACCCACAACATTTTATATTATTTGCTTTTTTCTGTAATAATGTATATAGTTAACCGGATCTTATTTCCACCCACTCAAGGGGAGATTTGGAGTACTGTTTCTACTTTCTTCTAAGTGGTTTTATTTTCCTTAAATCACATAATGAGTTTCGACAATTTTAATCACGCACATATCCAACTATCAATTTAAGTCTACGATTTTCTTCTGACACACAAAGTTGTTTAAGGCTCGAACTAATCTATGTGTTTCATCCCAAATTATCAAGCGTCAAGTTATATTATGGTTCTCAGTCAAAAGAGTTATCAAGAAATTCAAAGGATGGATGGAGACCATCTATAGCTCAATGAAACAGCAGAAATATGTTACTAAATATAACAAGGAACCCACCCGACCAAATCAGCAGCCAGAACAGATCTTAAAAGTTCCGATCTTGATGGCAATGTCCGATGAATTTCAGAGGAGGGGAAAGGTGTGTGTAGAAACCAACCTACTTTCATCTTGCTGTTGTAATCTTTCAGGCATTTTGGAAGAAACATGAGATGATAATCGTGGCACCAGACCACATCTCCCTCCCTGTAATGCGCGTTTACAAC
>JAYDZE010533218.1:0-15235 GCA_034509125.1 Monilaria moniliformis
AGACCTGAGATGGTGGTTGGTTGGTACCACTCACATCCTGGCTTTGGATGTTGGCTTTCTGGTGTTGACATTAACACCCAGCAGGTTGTCACTTTTCCATATTCTACTCTTCTGTTGGTCAAAAATATTGTTGATTAATTTCAATTATGCTATATCTTAGGACTTGGGGGATGCTTATTGTGTATAAATCTTTATGCTTATGATCTTTATTCTTTGCCTTTTGATGTATGCAATATTTCATGAAATTTATTTGGTCCTTTTATGCTTTCCTTTAACCCTGGATGCACCTTATGTTCTACTTCTGGAAAGTGGAAAGGGGATCACACATTTAACTATTAGCAAAAACACCCAGTATCCTACTTCTCGTGTATCATGAGTTGTTTCTACCTCTTGGGTATCACGTCTCATTTAGTCAAGTTTTTAACTGCAAGTGTGTGTTTTCGAGCTGAATAACTGATGTAATTATGATGCAGAGTTTTGAAGCTTTGAATCAGAGGGCAGTAGCTGTGGTGGTAGATCCAATTCAGAGTGTTAAAGGAAAGGTGGTAATTGATGCCTTCCGTCTCATTAACCCTCAAACAATGATGCTGGGTCAAGAACCACGACAAACCACATCCAATGTGGGTCACCTCAATAAACCATCTATACAGGTACTGATTAAATTTTGAAGCTCAGTGACTTCCATTAAAAGTCTTACAATATGTGTCTAATTTTGATTTGATCCCACTCCAGGCTTTGATTCATGGGTTGAACAGGCATTATTACTCCATAGCCATAAATTACCGGAAGAACGAACTTGAGGAGAAGATGCTCCTCAATCTTCACAAAAAGAAATGGACAGATGGATTGACCCTCCAGCGGTTTGACACCCACTCCAAAACAAATGAGCAGACAGTCCAGGTACTATTCAATTTCTTCAGTTGGCATTTTATGTTGTTTGAAGGGATCAAGATTACAAGAAATATAATTATACTAATGCTTGTACATTTAAAATGCCATGCATTTCCACTTTCTTGTTCTAATGTAATTTATTTATCATTGTCTACAAAAACAGGAGATGCTAAACCTAGCCATCAAGTACAATAAAGCGGTTCAGGAGGAGGATGAGCTGCCACCTGAGAAACTAGCAATTGCCAATGTGGGAAAGCAAGACGCCAAGAAGCATCTGGAGGAGCACGTCTCGAACTTGATGTCATCAAACATAGTTCAAACTTTGGGGACTATGCTGGACACTGTTGTTTTCTAGATTTTGGAGTTGAGAGCCATATGAAACAGTCAGTTTCTTCAGAAAATGTACGTGTCTATTTCTTTTCTCCTCGACCTGATATAGACTCCGGTTTCATGTAAGAGAGCAATTACCTCAAAAATAGTTTCTAGTTTTACTTTGTTGTACCTTCCCTCATTTGTATTCGTATCAAATTGTGGTACTTGTATTTGCAATTTATTGAATTTAAAGCTCATAACTCAACAATCATTACGACCTCAATCAAAGTACAATTTCACTACTATTTTCTATTATTGAAAAGCCATAGGAGGCAAGTCCATTTTGAAGAATTCAGCCATTTTTCTCATTGTTTGTTTGGCCTTTTCACCTTCCAACCTATCCAGATGAAAGCAATATGATTCTCCCCTTGTGTTTCGTGGATCTCGACCGTACCCAACCACCCGCTCCGACCCAACGCTTGAAAGTAAAGCCACCCTCTATCCTTCAAAAGTTCCTTCTCAGCCACAGTAACCAGCACCCTCCAGCATCAAAGGCCCGCCAAGCTCGGCCCACCCTCCGCCACCGGATTGATCCACGGGTCGTCCCCTGGGCATGACGGGCAAACCACCCCCCACAGCTGGTTCACATATGCCTTCTTTTCCAAGTCCGACCCGATAGGTTCCGAACCCCAAAAAATCAGGTCGACCAGCACAACTCCCAGGATTCCCACATTTAAACTTCCATCTGGATTACCTGCAGCCATAGCCAGGTTATGAACTATGTTCCCTCCGGCGTTGTCACCGGCCAAAAAGACGTGTCGAAAGTCGGCATGGTGGTTCAGCATGGGCTCGGGGCCGTTACCATTGCAGTGGGAAGCCACCCAGTGTAGTGTAGCCCATGAATCTTCATATGCGAACGGGAGATGATGCTTGGGAGCCCTTCTGTAGTGCACGGAGACTGCGATGACTCAGGATTTGTGTACGAGGGCGTTTAGGTAATTGTGGTAGAGTGGAATGAAGGGGGTGTGCACAAGAAATGCACCACCATGGAAGTATACTAGAAGAGGGAGTTTCTGCTGCTGATTTTGGGAGATAGATTCTTACACAGACTTATGTTTCTGAGATAATGTTTTCAATATCTTTCGGTGAAACACCGGTGTCTGGATCAGAGCCTGCAGGAACGACGTTTGTTCCCTTCAGTCTCTCGACACGGCTGTTTTTGTAGGCTTTGATGTATGGGAGAAACTCGAACTCGAGCTCGAGCTCAGTCTCTGCTACAGCCATGAGAGAGTGGGGGGGAGAGAGAGAGAGAGTTAACGGAGCGGATGGTGATACGTAGTTGTGGTTTTCTGAATGTGTTGATAAATAGTTCTTCCTTGTGTTTTCTCCGCAGCTTTTTGTGGAAGTGTTGATAGATGTTCTGCGTTTTGGTCCACATTTTACAACCATTGTAGGATAAGTTTTCTTAGTTTATTCTGAATATATTGAACGAAATTAGGAAAGACAAATTAATGATGCCCCTTAACTAAAACTTCAATTATCCATATGTAAAACCATTAGTTGTTACATCAATTAGTAGTTGTAGTTGCCCTAAACCCTCACTCGAATCCTCTGCAGCCTTATTATGCTTAGTTTATTTATTTCAATTACTACACAACCCGAATAATATATTTAGTATATACTAAAAAAAAACACACAAAATTCAAGTCATATTCAAGCAAAACACTAGTAACAATATATCATCCATGTATCGTGGAAGAGTAGGGCTGTTTAAACGGATTTGCGTATCGGTTATTTTACCAACCCGACCCGATACTTGTGGCCATTCTGGCGCTCTTCCTCCACGACCACGAATCCGACGGTGACTTCGGCAGAGGAGGCAGCAAAAATGCCTTCTTGCAGAGGCCAAATGGCCACCCTTCGTACTGCAAAAGCTCTAGAATCACAATGGATTGCTTGCTCAAATCTCGAGAATCAATCTTGTTCAAGCTCGAGGATCGCGAGAAACGCGTCTTGACCGAGAAAAATGCGTCATAGCTCGTAGCACTCGAACATCTGGAAAGCTGAGTAGCTGCACCGGAAGAGGACTCCTCTCTGCTTCCACCGGAGCTGCCCGATTTTTGCCTCCCTTTTCGAGCAAGCAAGAAGTGTTGCGGAGAGAGAGCCCATCGCGAGGTTTCCACCTCAACGGCGGACTTGCGCTTGCATTTGGACTCCATGTATTTGCTCATGACTGCTGACACGAATACCTGCAACGAGTTTTCGAAGAAAATCGAGCTGATTAGCAATAATAAGAGAAACGGAGAAGCAATGGAGGTGATCATGTAGAGTTACTTCATCTTCTTCATCAAAATCGCAGGCTGCATCTTCTGCTTCGGAGCTCAAAACCGAGAGCTTCCCTGGAAAAAGAGGGCATTTGGAAAACCTGTCTTTCAGAGCAGAAGAAAGAGATTCCCACCTGATGCAAGGATACCGATAAAACATTGTCGTGACGAGAAAGAAATGTGTGCAAGAATGAATGGATGTGTTGATAGTTTCTAGATGAAGATTTACAGATATATATATACATATATACATACATATATGTATGTACTTTGTGATTTTCATGTCTGATTATGAGTCTTTTCAATGACAGTGGCCCCTCACCTTATTCCATTTCCTTCAAAGTTGAGTCTTTGGGGTGAAGCCAAAGTTAAAAAAGCAGATAGGAAAGTTTACCAGATATCAGATGCACAACTAATATATCTAAATTTTCCTTTGAATTCTAAACAAAAACTGTTCAAGCACTTTTTAGAGCCTAATATAAGGTTTATCACTTATCAAACACTTAATCCGAGTCAATCTAAGCATTATATGCAGGAAATATGTCTACCTCAACATTAACTTTATTATCAACTTGAATCAATTAATTTCTGCAATAAGATCATTGCTAAATAGCTATATCTACATTACAAAAACCGACTGCAGAGGAAAAGGAAAATACCATCCGAGCATCCACCTCAAGAACCAAGCTAGCAGAAAACATCCATTGCTCTCTAGATCTCCACCACGACAAGATGCAGCATGTGATATCTGTGAGCCAAAATACGACAGATCTCATCTAACCTAATGTATGGGTATAGATGTAGGGAGTCGTCTCATCCACGTGCTTTTCCCTCATTATAAGGTTAGCCAGACAAACGTTGTAAGAGAACAAAAAGCATTATGAATGCGAGAAGTATGGTACATAAGAATATACATTACTAACAAACACATCAAAGTGGTGCATTTTCTTTAAAATCGGATCAATTAGAAGACTTGTGTCGCTGTTGGGATGCCACGGAGATCAGAGACTGGATCTTAGCAACGGCAGAAGTCTTCTCAGGCGGGCATTTGGAGAGAGCAATGTTTAATGAGATAATAGCCTCATCGGCCCTCCCTGCTGACATGGATGCCAATCCGGCTTTGTAAGCCTCATCAGCTATTTGAGCATCAAAGCTAGAAGCTGGTTTTCTATTAGTACTTTTGGCCCTTGGAGCAGGATCGAGAGATGGTGAGAAGACTGCAGCACGAGCATACTCAAGAGCAGCAATGGCGGAATTGATCTCAGCCATGAGAGTCTCGGGGGCAACAGATATAGCCTTAACACCATCAAACACACTCCATTGATGCTTTTCTTCTCCGTAGCTCATCTTATAACTCCTGTAGAGTGCAACATATGTCCAATTTCACAAACTAGAAAGACTAAAATTTAGTTCTTGATGCAGAAATTTTGCATAAATCACCACACACACACACACATATATATATATATTCAAGCAATGTGTAATGACAAAGCTATAATGCAGTTAGACTTACATTAACATTACTAATTTGTCAAATAAGAGCAGCCAAATGTATCAATCAACGAACACGATTATCTGAAAGAAACCCTATTGTGATCAACACTGGCATTCCCTTGAATGTGGACAATACATCTACTTCAATATAAGGCATTTTTCTGTGATTTTGCTATCAATAGCGGTATTTGTGCTTGGTGAAATTACTTTGTGAATCAATGCCAAGTAAGAAGATAATTAGGCAGCTAATAATATCGGAAATAACTCAACCACAAATTAAATTTCACCAAAGAAGATAAACATGGCTGCAATCAGTCAACAGATAATTATTTCCCACATTATGAATGAAAAGGGCATTTCAACCACCAAATTCATAAACCCCAGCAAACAAACAGCTCAACTTCAAGCTTATTAATTCAACAATAATATTCCCAGATTTTTTTTTTACTATTATAAATCAACAGCAGATCAACAGATATAACAGAAAGATAAAGAACGATCATGGGTCCAAACTAAATATGCAAGAAATAGAAAAATATATCTCTCCATCAAAAAAGAGTAGAAAAAAAGCAACCTATTTTAAGAAAATATCATCAAAATTCACAAAATCAACTCTTTAGATAACTCTCTCTCTCACTAAAATTTGGTTTTATCTTTCACAATTATCAGGCGGCACCATTAAGTATGAGAAGGTCCTAGAGCGGAAACTTTAAGGACTAGATTTCGAGATGTGTGTTTCAATTTTATATTATTATAATATATATATATGTATATATATTTTCTTGTTAGCTGCGTGTTTGTTTTTGGCCAGAATTAATAATAGTTTACCTGCCCGTGAAGATGAAGCTTTGATTATGAGTTGATGATAACTCATATCATTTGGAGAGAGAAAATTTGCAGAATCTCACCATTCATTGGACCGATATACTTATCACTCTAATTATTTTCTCTATTCATATCATATGAATTTGTCCATAAAAGTATAATCCTTCGTTCCTCACACAAAATAGGACACGTACAAATTTGGACGTTTTAATAAAAAAAATAAAATTGTGCTTTTTGTGGGTAGAGAATATACTTTATTTTATTATTTTTTATATTAGTTAATATAGATGATAATGGATCATATTTGATTTTTTGTAAATAAATATATAAAGTTAGACAAAAGTGTAAAGGAATTGTGTCCAAAAAAAATGTGTACTATTTTGTGAAAAAAATAATATAAAATTTACATTTACAATTTTTATGTGTTATTTATTTTCCAATACTTAAATGATCTATGAATGCATTACAAACAAATCAAAAACCCAACTACAACTACAATGAACCTCGACTGCTTATGTTCGTAGTTGGATAACTCATTCACAAACTTCTTGCAAAACTATGAGCAGATAAAATGAACTCAGGAGATAAGAGTTTTTGAACGTTTATAAATTCCGATTGGATGATCTTTTATGTAAAAATAGTTTGTACTAATTCTACGAGGATACCATCATACTCAAGATCTTTTTATCTTTTTTATCTAAGGTGGACACACCTCTACGTGACATGTCGGAGAAGAAACACGTTGGAGGTGGCAAGATCGGCATGATGGCATGCCGATGCGTGCCATTTCGCACTTCACGCCAAGTGCACGTGCATCGCACGTGATCGTCTCAGCCAATAGCATGGCGCGTGCACCACAAACACTGTCAGCACGTGTGATCGATTCTTACAAGATTTTTTTTACGTGTAAGTGGTGAAATGATATAGTAATAGAATTGTGAATATTAAGTGATGAGAAGTAAAAGTAAAACCCATAAATTATATAAGTTAAATGCAAGATAGAATTATGAATGAAATAATTACCTTCCCTGCATAAGTTTAGTATCAAATGTAAGCTTAAAGACAAAAAACAAGAAAAGTTGATCTTTTACTCTCTTAATTTTGGATCTCGGGCAGTGTGTTGCAGGTTATTTCATATTTATTTTTTATCGTTTTATCTGTTCTGATTATGTTTTTATCTTCTTTTTTTTATAACAATATTGTTTCATTGTTTCACAAAATTAGTATAAATTAAGAAATATATTTAATATTCTTTAAAAATCATAATTTTTATATTTTTATTTTTATTTATTGATCAATATATCATTTTCTCAAATATTGAATAAGGTTATTTTAATGAAGTATATTTTACTCCCATTTTAATTGAAAACTGGACTAAGTTTTCAAATATTCCAAAAAATAATATAAGACTAATTTCGAGTACGATTCTCAATATAACCATAAGTTTGTATTTAGAATTAAGATTATCCATTAACTTTTGTATTCATTTTCATCAACGAATATAGAAGAAATAAATGGAATTAAATTGGTCCATGTTACATTTAATATGTCATTAAGCCGCATTAAAGATCTCATACTTTAATTAAATTCAGCACGGATTTGACTTTAATTTGTAATTTATAATCTTAATCAAAACTGATAAACTAATTTGTGATTACATTGAATAAATTGTAGAGTTTTAATGACAAGATAAATATATACAATAAACACATACGCTTACCTATTGATTTATAAATAATAGAAAGATATATATAATTTCTTTTAAGGATACAAATACAATTATACCGTTTAGCTCACTCATGTAACGTTGCAATGCCATGTATTAGCATAAAATGAGCTAAATCAAACTAATTAATTAATTAATTGGAACATTCTAAGTCAAAATCAAACCCTTTTTTCAATCCACACATCAATATGTTTCAAACAATTGCTCAGCATCAAGATAGATCGATTACAAATACATCGTATCAAATAGAGCAAAAATCACATTTTCAACTCAAAACTATGCTTTAACGAAGGGAAATTGAAAGCAAAATCTATCATTCAACTCAATGAATGATAGTTCAATCAACATTGGCCTCAATCAATGACTAGACGTAGTTTTAGAGAGCACGATCCACACGGAAGAACAATCGATGCTGGTAAAGAAGAAGGGGAATGCAGCGAAATCTCACCTCGAATTCTTTGAAACCGATATCCCATTTCATCCAACTCACAAGAACTTATAGAGAAGAAATCACCACACCTGCATTGATGGGATAGTTCGAAGCTGCCTCCATCTTCTTCTTCTTCTTCTTCTTCGACAACCACCATATCTCCTATGCTCACGTCTTCTGCAGCTACAGCTTCCTGTCTCAACGTTCTCAATTCATGGTCGTAGAGGGCCCGTGATCCTGGATCACCAAGCACTTTCCACGCCCTCTGCACCTCAAGAAACTCACTCCCTAGGGGATTTGATGTTTCGGATGAATCCAGAAGTTTATCTGGATGGAAAGCAAGAATGGCAGATCGATAAGTTTTACGGATTTCTTCTTGGCTTGCATCTTCCTTCACACCAATGGTCTCATAGTGGGTTCTGCAGCCCAAGTTGTGGCTCCTTATCATGATCTATCATGTATCAATATCCAAAAATATCCAAGAATGTTCATTGACAATGCAGATCAACATCAAAATCAAATAAAGAGCATAACTTAACATGTGTATATTAACCTATAACATCACTCCAGATTTTTAAGCACAGTTTCATCTCTAATGACATTAAAGTCATTAAAGAGCATAACTGGATATATATACATTTTGATAAGAACATTTCTCCAGATTTTACAGAATAATTTAATCTCTTATATAATTGTTTGATCAAACGTGAGGAAATGCAAATATATTTAGTTTCCTTCATTTTAGCAAGCAGTCAGCCATACTGATAAATAGGTAGAAAACTAGTATCATCTTCCTGTATATGCATTTATTTTTTGAAACTAAAGTAGCTACAATCTCTAACAGTTCATCCAATTTTTCTAACCTGAACCCCTCACAAAAAAAGATAACATATTTTACATCCAATTTTCATTTTACAGCATCTGACACAGCCGCAATTAAGCAAAAAACGAAAGAAATTCGTCTATTCGAGCCCTAATTTGGAATTGGGGCAAAAAAAAATCGAACAATTCTTATTTCAAGGATGCATTGATCACAATTCCTTCAGCATTTCATCAATGAATTTTCAAGCTGTGCGATTTACCTTCCGTGGCTGTGCCGACGGGGAAGACCGGCGGATGGCGACGGCGCGGAAACCTCACGCGAGTGAGGACAAGGGCTAAGTCTGACGGCCGCCTGACTCTGAGGCGTGCGTGCGTGCGTGAGGACTGAGGAAGGAGGCGGATGTTGCGGGGGTGGTAGACCGGCTGCTAGAGAGGATAGGGCGGAGCAGAGCAGTGCGGCGGACAGAGACAGATAGAGCAGCCGACTAGCAAGGATGTGTGTGTTTTCTTTTGCTTTTAATTTTTTTAATTTAAGTAAATTAAATAAAAAACATAAAATACTCAATATATAAATATGAATATACTAAAATATACATTAAAAAAAATAATAATTTTAATTAGGGGCTTGCTTTAATTAACCTAGCTTTTTGTCTAATCATTAATGGTTTACCTATATAATTCTGTGTTATTGTATGTATCGATTTTATTAATTAGGTCTACAATAGATAGGTTGATTACTTGAAAATCAGAAAGAAACAAAATATATATTTTTCTGATAATTGAAGAGATAAAAATAATACATGCAAACATTACTTATACAAAAATTTATTTTTCATGATTAATAAGATAGATGATTGAATATTTTTATCTTTATTACTAGAATGCATGATATTGTATCAATTAAGCTGAGCTTTTGCCGGTAAACCATATCAAGTAAAATATGAAAATGAGAACACACCAAGAACCCAAATCATCACAGAAAAAGTTGCATCTGCAACAGTTAATCCATTGCCCGGGAATTCTGTTCTGAAAATACATGCCACCACAATTCACAGAGATTGAGAGGTGAAGTGAAACAGAAAGATTAATGTGTAAAAATTATACTTTGTAAGTTGTAATATATACACATGCCAATTTCAGCAAGTTAACTTTCTATTTTCATCAGTTATATTTTAACTTTCATTTAAAATATCCAATAGTGACACATTTAATAGTATGATTTTACTTTTCGTCGAATACATTATCTTAATATGTGTTAAAAGGGATCATCATATACAACGTTTGATCAGTGCAAACTTATGGTCGGAATGATAACACAACATAACCGTCTCTACACATCCATTCACCATTTCCCGACTCACCTTCCCAATTTGAGCACCAGTTTAGCTACCATTTCTCGTGCTTCCACAGTCCAAAACGAGAGGCGGCCGCGAAAGCCACTCGTCGTAAAAACCCCACCATCAACCATCAGCTGACCACTCCCGACACCCACGCCACATGTATCGGCGCTCGTGGATGTGCATCTCGATAAGCTTCAGAATACCGGTCCTTGAAGTTCAACTGCGGTATCTCCGACTGCAGAAAATGATGCCAAACAGGCAAACAACAAGGTTAGGGTAGGGGCAAAAGCTTATGTACATCCAAAAGTGCGGTGCATCCACTCTGATTAAATCCAATTAGAGTTTACTGATCACGATTAGGATTTCATTAGGGTGAGAGTGGCATTCTTTTCAAGCTGAACTAACTTTGATGAAGCTCAGTTTCACTTAAATTGCCAGATATGAATAAATTTGAAGAAATTGATAACTTACATATTTGAGCCAGCATTCTTGATATTTGTGGTTATAAACATCAGGTGAGTAGCATCCGGTCTCGGATGGACAATAAACCCATATGTTGCATTTCCTCTGGCCGGGTCTGGCTCGTTTCGCCTGATCCAAACACGCCATACAACAGTCGTAGGCGGACTCCTTGTGGTGGGTGAGGCCCCATTTGACGGCGACACCACCATAGTCGGTATGAAGTTCCGCGTGGCATTCGGGAGGTAGCTGTCTCCCTGGTAACATCTCTTTGTCTGGAAATCAAAGGGAATGGATCTCAGCTAGGGCGAGCATAACCAAATCGGAACTGAAAAACCACACTGAACCGAGATAGTTTTTGGTCCAAGGAAAGGAATTTGGTCGATCCAGTCAGAAAATCAGAAACCGGTACGGAATTTGGCCGAACCAACCGAATGCCCAGCCAAATACTCGGCAAAAGAAGCAATAATACATTTCGATGTCTACGACAAAGGTTGAGTATTCGGGTTTAGGTTATGATTTTTTCCTAATCCAAACGGATACAAAATACTTAATTAAATATTGTGTAAATAAATATAATATCTAAATAAAAAAATTATATATCATATATATATAATTTGGATTTTCATATTTTTTTCGGTTTAAAAAAAGAGTATAAAACGAATCGAAAATCCGAATTTTAAAGAAGAAGAAAATATGATCTAGTCCAAAAATCCAAACGGAATTTAATATTATGTTTGTATCGGTTCGGTTATTTGGATGTTGTATATTTTGCTCACCCCTATCTAAGAACAGAAACCTTCAGATTTTGAACTATCCGTATTTTGAAGAAAAACAATCTGATTTGATCCAAAAAGCCGAACAAAATTTAATATTGTGGTTTCCTTCGGTTCGGTTATTCGAATTTGGATATTTTGCTCGCCTTTATCTAAGACCAGAAACCAGAAAGAAAAAAAAAAAAAAATCTGATCTGATCCAAAAATCCAAACGGAATTTAATAGTATGGTTTGCTTTGGTTCGGCTATTCAAATTTTGGTACCTTCAGATTCAGAACTATCTAAAAGAAAACAAATCTTAATTATAGAAAGAAAAGTTCCAAAATTCATACCAAATTCGTCTTCCCAATCAGGTTTGTCGTCGTGTTCCATGTTAGTTACTGAATTCGGGATCCAGAGACCAATCCCCTCCTCAAACTCAACCCAACCAGAACTCAAGGTTCTTACAAGAATACCTGCTAAGGACATCACAGAGGATGATAGATACATCAATGAGAATTGACATTGAAATCAATAGTGTATCGATCTTACCAGCTTCCTCTTGCAAGATTGTCGAATTTAATGTTTCCCCACGACTAATTCTCCTAGCTTCTTCTAGCTTTTCGCGACGCCAGGTTCTAACTGCTTCTGATCACGAGCATCAATTTTAATGAGTGTGTTCATACAATCGAGCAAGGCTAATGTCGACCAAACAATTTAAAACACTGTTCATCATTAAATTAGCTAGAAGATTTACATAAGACTACTGCAAAGAAGCTATTACCAGAGCACAAACTTTGCCAAGAAAAGAGGCAACTAACTATATACAAAATAATGCAATAGTAAACTAAATAAGATATATGAAGAAGTGACACAACTATAAAGAGAAAATTATATAGCAAACTGCCAGGTTCTACTTACCTAAAGCCTCTGCAAATCACATAATCGTACGAAAAAAGAATTAAACTTTATGACCTCACTACTTGCATGAATATAGAGAGGGCGATTGGGGCGTGGCCGTAAGTGTCCTTATAATAAATCAACAAGACTATTAACGAGAAAATCATACTAATATGTAGTCCACAGTATTTAATTTTTTGCTAAGACGGCTATAAACTCTGCAAGAATTTGGAGTTTGTTCGAAATCCCATACCTAAGTTAGCAATTTAGATAGAAAAACATATGAATATCATGACGAAGAGAGGGTTTCTCCAACTTCTCCAAAGCACAACCAAGAGGAATGGGCTTCCTCTCCCATTTGCTTCTGTCTCCAGCCAAGAAAAGAAAAAGGGAAGAAACGGAAGCAAATTGCAGCCCATCTCATCCTCTTTGATCATGCCTCAGCTAGCACACTCTACACCCTCACAAAACCACTACTACTGATCATCCATTACTCAACATTATGATACAACAAAAAAGACCACAAATGAAAAAACATGTATATGTATATATATATATATATGATCTTTTAAGCCATAAATTGATAGCAATTGTCAAGAACAAGTGATTCAAAACACCGCATCAAAATCAATTTCTTACCCACCATTTTGGCCTGTTGCATTAGCAGCAGCATTCAAGCTTCTTAACCTACTACGGATCTCATCTACTAGTCGTTGTCTCAAATGCTTTGGCAGCTCCACTCTTTCTTCCCTTGTAAGCTTTTCTTCAAGTTGCATTACCTTCAAACACAAACGCCGTTCAAATTCACAGTAAACAAAACCAAGTTATCTTCAAACCAACATAGGGATAAGCCATCTCACCAGTTCAATAAGCTCAGTAGGTTGTGATGCTTTTCGTATTCGATTCGACTCTTCCATTTTCCTAATCTGATCTAAGGTGTACTTAAACCCTACAAGAACACAACACAATGTTCATTCCAAACCCCTATTTAGCTAATAAACTCAGAAATCAACCAATTGAAGCATAAATCAACATATAAAACTCCCAAGATTTGGGATTAAAATAAAAAATTCTATCTAAACAGCCAATAACACACAGCATGGGCTAAACAATCTCAAGCTATTTAGCTACAAGAACACAACACAGTATTCATTCCAAACCTCTATTTAGCTAATAAACTTAGAAATCAACCAATTGAAGCATAAGAAACCTCATACATACCCACTATCAAAGCATAAATCAACATATAACATTCAAGATTTGGGATGGAAATAAAAAATTCTATTTAAAAAGAAGCTATTTTTACACAGGAAAACAAATTGTCCCTAAAATTGATCAACTATTGTTGAAGATTAACATAAGGGCAAGCGAGATTCTTACTGGTGTGAGCGTCAGCGAGAGGGTAAGTGTAGAGAGAAGCATAGAGGGAGCGAAGCACATAGAAAGCAACTACAACGTTGATGCAACACACGATGAGAGTAGCCCTTTTGTAAGAACACCTCCCACTCATACCCCACTCTCCTCTCGCCATCTCTCTCTCTACATGGCATTCAGCAGTTTTCTTGGAGGGAGTGAGAGTTTTAGGGGAATGTTGTCTGCAAATTTTCGTTGTCTATAACTATTAATTACACGTATTGCGTATCAAAGAAATGGTTGGGCCTTTTCCTGTGCATAATACGCTAAATTTTAAGCTCATTTCATTTTCTTTTCATCAGGATGTCAAAAATTATTACGTGGTTTTGTCAAATAAAATAAATATTATTATAAGAAAATTATGTTTCTCATTTCGTTGTCATCCGTTGAATAATTTATGACATAATGAGTTTGTGCTAACGTAAATCTATCAACGTGCCGCGTGCGTACCGACTTTGTGCTAACGTACGCTGTTAATGAATTTTTTCTTTTTTATAGTATTAATTTTATTTGCATTCATCGCTATTCAATTATTCATTTACGACGGATAACGAGTGCTTGATTCAAATGTAAAAAATTTAAGGCACCACAAAATTGTTTTTATTAAGAAGTCTTGCATTCAAATTTTATCCTAACGTGATATAATATATTTTCTACATATTATGATGGATATATATATATATAGGAGGAGGTGATAGAAACATTTTTTATTGTAAAAATTAAGAGCTATTTTTAGCTATTAGATAGTAAAGATTTACAGTGAATACTTCTCATTTACCAGATAAATGCTGACTTGGGTTCTTGAAGGGTAAAAAAATTATATATTTTACAGTGCAATTGGTTTTCACTGCGAATGCAGCTATTTTAAATGTTTTTACATTATCATAATTAAAAATAAATAAAAAAATTAGTCCAACCATATATATATGTGTGAAATTATTATGCTACATAGCTTAAAAATCATTATTTTTTTTATTTTATATGTATATTTTGAGTCCAATAATTAAAAAATTATTATTAAAATTATTGTCAAAATCATTAATTTTAAAAATTACTTAAAAAATTAAAACTCTAAAAAAATGGTGGATAACGAGGGGATTCTGGCATGGGCAAGTTTGTGAAAGTAAAATTTCCTTCACATAGACATTAGAATAACTAGAAATACGAGACACGAACATCTAGAGAGGTCCCCTTCCCCTTCCCTCTTTCCAAAATTTATGACATAATGACGCCAATTGTTAATCAGTATATTTCCTCTCAAGTGGTGTTGGTCTAAACAATAGTTAAACTCGTCAATTTGCCGGCCCTGAGTTCGACCTTCATGGATCGTGTTAGATGAACTCTACGGGTGTTTGATTTTGGGGGAGCAAAGTTCCTGTAATTTGAATACTTCAACTGAATCAAATCAAAATTTAAAAATTGATTTGATTTTTTTCGGATTTCAGTTCGATTCGATTTATGTTTTTGGCGAAATTCAAATTTTCAGTTCGGATATATTAAAAATCGAATAAACAGAAAAATCGAATTTATATTTAATATTATGA